>PVKA01018794.1:0-36713 GCA_004027165.1 Ctenomys sociabilis
CCTGAGCTACAAAGTGAGCTTAAGGCCAGCCTGAACTGCACAGTGAGACCCTGTCTCAAAAAAGACAAAAAAACATAATAATTAATACTTTCTACCTTGTTATTTTCCCAGTGGTTGTCCATAGTACTAGAAGCCGAAATAATATCCTGTCCAACCACCATTAGTGCAAATCTTGCCTCTCATAGAATTATGTAGAAGCACGGCGATATCAATTCCAACTATATTGTCCATACACACACAACATGATTCTTTCATTCTATACCCCTTCCTTGCTCTACACCTGTCAGAGATGGGCACTCCATTCTCATTCAATTAACTTGGGTGCTTGAATTTGACAACACAATCCAACACAGTCCAGCATATATATACACATATATCACTATGATACAATGTTTTCAGTTCCTTTGGGAGAATTCCCAGTAGGGGGACAGCCGGTTTGAATGGGATTTCTAGTCCTACTCTTTTTGAGGAGTCTCCACATTGACCTCCACAATGGTTATACCAGTCTACATTTTCACCAGCAGTGGAGAAGTGTTCCCTTTTCCCCACAACCTCTCCAACATTTGTTGTTGGTTGATTTCCTTATGATAGCCATTCTTTCTGGAGTGAGATGGTATCTCAGTGTGAATTTTATTTGCATTTCATGGATGACGAGCGATGTGGAGCATTTTTTCATATATTTATTTGCTTCTTTAATTTCATCCTCTGAGAAGTGTGTATTCATCTCAGATACCCATTTCTGAATTGGGTCTTTAAATTTGAGGGCCCCGTTATATCTTAGTTCTTTATATGTTGTAGACAGTAGACCTCTGATAGGGAAATTCAGTAGCATAGCAGGATACAAAATCAATACTCAAAAGTCAATAGCATTCCTCTACACAGATAACAAGCACACTGAAAGGGAAATAATAGAAACAATACCGTTTACAATAGCACCACGGAACATGAAATACCTTGGGATTCACTTAACCAAGGAAGTCAAAGATCTTTTCACGGAAAATTACAACACCCTAAGAAAAGAGATTATAGAGGATTTCAGAACATGGAAAGATATTCCATACTCCTGGATAGGAATAACCAACATCGTGAAGATGGCCATACTCCCAAAATTGCTGTACAGATTTAATGCAATCCCTATCAAACTGCCACCAACATACCTCCCAGACATAGAGAAATCATTCCTAAAATTTATTTGGAATCACAAACAACCTAGAATAGCCAAGGCAATCTTGGTCAATAAAGACAAGGCAGGAGGCATCACAATTCCTGACTTGAAATTGTACTACAAAGCCACTGTGAAAAAATCAACATGGTATTGGCAACAAAATAGACCTGCCAATCAATGGAATAGATTAGAAGATGGCAGATGCATCTACAATCACACTCAGCATATGATCTTCAACAAAAGGGCTAAACAAGCTCACTGGAAGAAAGCTAGCCTCTTTAACAAATGGTGCTGGAAAACCTAGCTTTCTACTTGCCAAAAACTAAAACTTGACCCAGCTCTATCACTGTGCACTAAGTTAAAGTCAAAATGGATTAAAGATCTAAACATTAAAACAGAAACACTCAATCTCCTGGAAGAGAAAGTAGGAGGAACTCTTGAATACATAGGGGTAGGTAAAGAGTTCATGAACAAACATATATCTGCGTGGGAAGCACTTGAAAGAATCAACAACTGGCATCAACTGTTCTTAAGGAGCTTCTGCATGTCAAAAGAAATTGTCAACAGAGTGAAAAGACAACCCACAAATTTGGAAAAAATCCTAACTAATAAGTAATCAGACAGAGGTCCACTGTCAAGCTGTGTCATTCTCTTTCTAGAATATTTGTCAGTACTCTTTGTAGGGTTGATTTTTGTGTTCATGTATTTCTTCTGCTATTCTTTGTCATGGCAGTATCTTTTCTCTACACTAAATTTCCTAGACAGTTTTATATGCATCTGGGTTCAAAGTTGCTTTCTTTGAGGACCTGAAATACTTCACATAAAGCTCTTCTTAATTTGAAGTTTGCATTGGAAATACGTGATTGTGATGAGCTTTCTTTTAAATGTGATGTACTTCTTTGTTCTAACAGATTTTAGTATTCTGTTCTTTGGATGAATTTCTCGTATCTTAATTATTATGTTTCTAAGTGTAGATTTATTTTCATAATGTATAATTTGATTTCTATATGCTTCATCTATCTGTCTGTCAGATTCTTTATCCATGCTTAGGACATTTTCAACTACTACTTCTACAAGTAGCCTATGCCATTTGTGTTGACACCTGATATAACATTGGTACCTACTAGTCTTACATCGTTTTTCTATGCATCATCTCATAACTGTTGTAATGCAGCAGTTACCTGGTTCCTTGTCATTTGGAAAGGGATATTTCCTTTTGTGCTCACTAGCTGCAGTGCTATTGTGAAGGTTTCAAGTTCTATCTTCAGTTTCCTTCAGGTGGTTTTGCTGGTTTTCAATGAATTTCATAATGGCATGGATATCTGTTTGAATCTTTTTCATGCATTCTAGTTCTTTCCTATATTGCTCTTTCAACATTTCCATCAGTTTTCTATGCTGTTCTACTTTTTTTAAATGTATTTTTTGTTACAGGGTCTTACTATGCAGCTCAGACTCATAGTGATCCTCCTTTTCAGCCTCCCCAGTGCTGGAATTACAGGTGGATGCCACAATGACTGGACTCTGGTCAGCTCAGCCCACCCTGGGCATGGGGCTGGTGCAGTATGCATTTCTGGGGATGGAACTGGGGTCCCTGCATTTGGTTTAGCTAGCCTAAGCAGGCACTTTAGTCTGCTGAGCTATCTTACCAGCCCTCATTCTACTTTTTCATTTATGACTTCTTTAGTTGTGCTGAACAATTCTTTCATGATTGTTGTCATTTCTTTTTTTCTCCTGATAGATTATTTCTGATCTGATTTCTTCTGTAGCCTGCTGTACTTGTTGCTTTGCATAAGTGCTAGGGTTGTTTTTTGCGGTCATGAATTTCTTCCGCTATTTTTTGTCATGGCAGTATCTTTTCTCTACACTAAATTGGTAAGCTGGTATCATTTCAGATATTCCAGATGTATGACCTCTAAATTCTTCTTTTACTTCATTTCTGGACTTGTTCTGGGTGAAGTAGAGATCTGTTAGTGTCTTTTATTCCTTTATTTTGACATCTTTGAAGGTCCCTGTGTGCACTCTGATTCCGCAGTGAGATTGGGGGGGGTAAGCATGGCTCTCAGGACAGTGTGAGGTGGCTAGGCTCACAGAAGCTCTAAGTGTGTGGGGTTCAGCGTGGCTTCTGTCTCAGTGAGGTGGAGGGGAAAACCATGGCTCAAGAAGATTCAAGTGATGATGAGGGCTAGTTAAAGCTCCCAGATCTCTCTCAATGGTGCAAGGGGCAGGTTAAAGCTCACCAAATCTTCCACTACTGCTGGGAAGGGCAACAGCACACCAGCAGAAGTACCGTGATATAAGCGATGAGGAAAGTGTCCAATGGACCTACTTTTAAATTTAAGGCAACCAGAGCAGGTATGATCTAAGCACTCATTAGCCATTATGGCTTGTTTTTCAGATGCAATCTCTGGAGTACAACAGAAAATGCTTTGTCTGCATAGGACAAATGTTTGTATAGGATCAGGGCACAAGCTCCATTGAAGACCCTTTGGAGCATTCCTAGTCCTAGCTGGATACATATAGAGGTTTCAGAGTTATACTATAGGCTAAGGGGTATAAATTGATCTGTAGTAATTACCTGTAAATAATACTAGTGCCTTAGTCATTCAAATGTTGAAATAAGTATTACGTCAAAGTGCAATATGAAGGTATGTAAATTTTTTAAGGCAGTTGTTAAGAAAACTTTCAGACAAGCATATCTGCAAAAAGTGATATAGGAGTGAAGTAAAGATTTGCATGCAGCACTTTATTGAGATTGACTGCAAAGTCTGAATGAAAGCAATATATCATGCCAGCATTATTTATGTTGCCAACATTGAAAAGCAGGAAAGCACTGGTGTCTGGTCTCTCATATGAATGGTCATTTTGATTTTCATTGTATAGCTCCTGAGGAAGCTAAGTGTAAGCTGTCCAAAGTGAGGAAGATCTTTGTGGGCACAAAGTAGCCCCCTCATCTGGTGACCCACAGTGCTCGCACCATTCAATATTCTGAATCCCTCATCAAGGTGAATGGCACCATCCAGACGATTTGATAGCTGGCAGTATCACCAATTTTATCAAGTTCAAAACTGGTATCCTGTGTGTGGTGGCTGCAGGTGCTAACTTGGGAAGAATTGCCGTGATAGCCAACAGAGAGAAACGTCCTGGCTCTTTTGCCGGGGCGTATGTGAGTGAGGGCGACGGCAGTAGCTTTGCCACCGTGCTGCCCAGCATCTTCATCATAAGCTCACAACAATGTTTCTAGCACTTTTAAAAAGCCATATCCGGCCGGGCGTGGTGGCGCAGGCCTGTAATCCCAGCACTCGGGAGGCTGAGGCAGGAGGATTGTTGTGAGTTCGAGACCAGCCTGAGCTATAAAGTGAGCTTAAGGCCAGCCTGAACTGCATAGTGAGACCCTGTCTCAAAAAGACAAATAAATAAATAAATAAATAAAAAAGCCATATCCGTTGAAGGGGAAATTATACAACACGAAAACACACATATGCACACACACCCACACATACACACACCCCTGTGCACGTGTAGCATCCTTTCACTCACATTCATACTGCAGAATGTGAAAGGATTCTCGTCTCCATTTTCTTGTAACTATTGTGGGTGGCTGACACCACTGCTGTATGGCTAATGCTGTGTGGTTGAATATATGGATGAGCAGTGCTTAACAGTTTTGCATCACAATTGTTCTTCTGTCGACCAGAAATTGAAGGGACTGAGATGATCTGGATGAGCAATGCAGATGGATTCTTACATCTGCATAGAGCTCTACCCTTAGTCTGGGTGAGTGGCTATACCTCTTGGCTTAAGTCGTAGGATCAGGGAACTGCAGTCGAGTCAGAGAGGAGGTGTGCACAGTGTGAATATCTAAGACCTCTCCTGTAGTGTTCTTTGGGGGTTTTGGTCTCTATCCTCATGCCCTCAAAGTGACTCCTACAACTATATGAGTCTGCTCTATCCACCCCTCTCCAGGAGAGTGTGACATGAAGCCCTCTGTCAAGCCACTTGCCTCTGGCTTTCTATGTCACATCGATCTCCCTGTGCCCCTTATGTAAACCAGGGAATGTATACAGCCCCGTTACATGGGATTCCATACACATAGCACTCATCCATAAAGACAGCAAGTGCATAACATTTGCACGAAAAGGGCAGTTGTTTGGAACTAAATAAGCCAGAGTTAGAAAGCAGGGGGAGAAAGGAGCACAGGGAAAGTTAGAGGTGAAAGTGAAGGGTATTTTTAGGTGTGAAAAATCCTAAAAATGCATAATTTTGTATAATTAATACAGAATAATGAAACATTAAACAACACTGACTATTGGAGAGTATTTCTCAGCAAAGTTAGGCACATCATAACAGACACAAAAGATAGAAAAGGAAATCTTTTGTCTTTAGGAGCCAAGAGAATATGAGCTTGTACAAAATGCTTTTAAAATGGAGTGTAAGAAGTATGTGGGTACACAGCCCATTCTCTAGCTGGGAGTGGCACAGAAGTACACATAAATATGAGGAACTAGCTTGGCCAGAGAAATTCTGCATTGTGACCCATTGTGGGTTATGATGTCAAGCACCTACAACATGGCAATTGTTCTGGCTAGAGGGTCATGGGGCAAATCCACTTTAACAATGGCAATTATTTTGCCAAGAAACTCCCAATTTATGATTGTTTTGTTATATAGCTATAAACTTTGGTCTATGGTCTACAGTACAAATCCAATACCAAACCTTGCCCATTCTTACATCTTACTGAATGTCATTATTATTGCTAATCATACCACTGTAGCTAGAATGTCATGTGTGTTTTAACTACTTATTCTCACTTAGGTAACAATATTGGGAAAGACTACAGTAATAACCTCATAAAAAGCTTTCAATTAATGGGGAAAGCAAGATCTTGTGACAGACACAACCAAGAATGTCCATCATACAGAAGGCATCCATCAACAGACCTTCCTAGAGTCTTAAGGGCAGTGACATGCCTCTCTGCTTTCACACAATTTTACAAAAATTATCACAGAAATAAAAATATTTTTATAATAGAAAATGAAAATATTAAGGAGCAAAATATAATCTTAGGCCCCTAGCTCATCCCAAAGTCCAGAAAACATCAACATAGAAGAAACTGCAAGTCACATACTTGAAATCTCTGAAATGATAGACTGAAGTAAGGAAACCACTGCAGGAAGGTATAAAGGTAATAAGATCAGAAATAATCTCTTTGGTAAAGAAAGAGATGATATCCATAATGAAAAACTTTCTGAGCATAGTTAACACTAATTTTAAAATTGTGGAGCATAGAAAACTGATGGAAAACTTGACTGAACAATATGGGAAAACAATAGATTATTTGAATTAGATTGAAATAGGTATTCAGAAAATTAAAAATTCCATTAAAACGTGGCAATACTGTTTCAAAGAAACTGAAGCTGGAGTTGTATATATAGCATTCCAAATGGCATTAACAGAAATAAATCTATACCCTGATTTATAATAACCAAGATTCTAAAAATTCATCACAAGATTATATTAAAAGCTGTTAGAGAAAAGAAACAGATTACCTATTTAAAAACGTCCATCAGAATCACAACAGATTTCTAAAAAAAAATCAAGTAAAAAAGAACTCGTTGTGACATTTTCAAGTTATGAAAGAAAACTTCCAGTCCAGATTGGTGTACTCTGAAAAATATCTTTCAAAATTAAAAGAGAAGTAAAAATGTTTCTACGACAAATGAAAACTTAAGAAATTCATGAACACCAAACCAATCCTACAAAATTACTGAAAGATATCCTCAAAAGAGATCAAAATCAACAGTTCCAAGAAGCCACACAAAGAAACAACTACAGAAGGCAAGTCACTAAGCAAATAAAAATAGGGAGCCTGAAATGGGAAAGTAACTACACAAAGATAAGCCAATTCGTAGCACTTAGAGTCGCCAATGCAAGTGGCCTCAGTTCATCAATTTAAAGAAATATTCTGGCAGAGTGATCAAGAAATAGATTCAACAGTATCCTACACATAAGAAATACATTTATCTCAAAAGGAAATTCATAAACTGAAAGCCAAAGGTTACAAAACAACATTTCATGTGCCATGAATTCAGAAAAAAAGGAGGAGTAGTTATTCCATTTGTAAGCAATGTGGACTTCCAGCAAAGAATGATGAAAGGATATAAAGAAGGTGACTTCACAGTTGTTAGGGGACAACTTCAAGAGGAAGTGATAACAATAAAAAATGTGCATGTAGTAACTTTGGGAGCACCTAACTATATAACACAAATTTTAAAGGACGTGCAAAATCAAATAACCAATAATGCAACCTTAATGGGGGATTGTAATATTTCATTATCTAAACTACATAAATAAACTAGGCAAAAGTTAGCAAAGAGATAGAAAATCTGAACCAAACCTTTGAACAAACGGAAATAGTGGACATTTACAGAGTGTCCCACCAAAGAACATCTGAGTACACATTCTTTTAATCAGTCTTGGGGCCTTCCTTGAAATATGTCACAGAATAGTCCATACAACATGCTTCTGTAAATTCAACAGAATTAAAATTATCCCATGGATTTTATCTGCCCATAGTAAAATGAAACTGAAAATTTATGAGAAAAGAACCTGCAAAACACTCCAAAACTCATGGAAATTAAACACCCCCTCCTTAGCAGCCAATGGGTTGCAGATGAAATTAAAGAAGAAATTAAACAATATCTAAAATTCAACAAAAATTGAAGCAAAGCTTTCCAGAATTTGAGGGGAGGAATGAAAATAGTTCTCAGAGGAAAATTTATAGCTGTGAAACTTACATTAGTAAAATAGAAGAAAAAGAAATAAATACCCTAATGCTGCACCACGAGCTTCTAGAAAAAGAACAAGACAAGCCCAAAGCAGGAAGGAAAATTTTAAGATCAGAGCAGAAATTAATACAATTGAGACAAAGAAAATAACACAAATAATTAATGAATCACAGAATTTCTTCTTTGAAAGATTAAATAAAATTGACAAATCCTTAATCTTATTAGAAAGGAAAGAAAAACCGAAACTGACGGTTGACAAGATAACTCAGTGGGCTGAGGCGCCTGCTTAGGCGATCTTAGGACAGTGCGGAGACAACTGTTCAGTCCCCGGAACCACATACCGTGCCACAGGCCTCAGAGAGGGCTGAGCTGGCCAGTAAATAAGCAAATAATAAATAAATTTCAAATTCAAGCAATAAAGAATGAAAATAGTGAAATTAATATAGATCCAGTGGAATTTCAGAAGATCGTCAGTACCTATTTTGAAAAACCTTTACTCATGGGATGGAAAAACAGAGGAAAAGTACAGATTCCTCTATTTACACAATTTGCCGAAACTGAATCAACGAGCTATAAATACAGCTGCATTCTCTCAATTCAGCGAATAGGGGATCTGCTCTAATAGTGTAGATAAATAGAATATCACGTCTGCACCTTGTGCAACAAATAACCACTAAGGAAACAATATGTAATCTATTAATTATTGAACCCGTCCTACTAATTTGATTTGAAACTGTCTTATTGCCATTTGTTCTTCAATAAAATTATGGAAAAATAAAAAAAAAACACGATATAAAAATTCTGGGTAACATAATATTACTCAGTGAAATTGAAAAAGTAATTTAAAATCTTATTCATTGCCAACAGAGAAAAACAATAAGCATATGAACTTCTCAGCAGATGCAGAGACTGGTGCTGACAAAATCTAAAACACATTCATGATTTTAAAACCCTACAGAAAATTGGAAGAGATGACCAATACTTCATTATGGTAAAAGCCACCTATTACTAAACCGACTGCTCACACCATTACAAACGGGAAAAAACCTGAAAGCTTTTACTCTGAAATGAGGTACAGGAAAAGGATGTCAGCTATCACCTCTCCTATTCAGCATATTATAGTAATGTTAGTCAGAGCCATTAGAAATGAGTAAGGAATAAACTGAATAAGAAAAGGAAAGGAAGAAGTTAAATTATCATTATTCACAGATGAAATGATACTTTATATAGAAGTTCCAAACACCTACACCAAGAGACTTCTAGTATTAATAAACAAATTCAGTAGAATAGCAGGATGCAAAGTCAACACCCAAAAATCAGTAGTATTCCTCTACAATTATAACACACTCACTGAGAAAAAATTAAACAAACAACACCATTAACAATAGCGTTCAAAAAATAAAATACTTAGGAATTAATACAACAAAGATAGTAAAAGGTCTATGCAACGAAATGCACAATATTCTGAAAAAAAAAAGAGATCAAAGAGGATTTAAGAAAATGGAAATATATTCCTTGCTTATGGATAAAAAGAACCAACATCGTGAAAATGGCTGTACTTCCAGAACCATTATACAGAACTGTATAATGGTTTATTTTGGTAAGAATGCAATTAGAAAGAATTGCATTCTACTCTTATTTTTATTTTTATTTTTTTTTAGCAGAACTGGGGATTGAACTCAGGCCCTTGTGCTTGCCAGGGAAGCACTTATTCCACTGAGCCATCTCCCTGGCCCAAGAATTGCATTCTAAATGCATTCTAATCAAAATAAAATCAGCATACATCACAGATTTAGAGAAAACATTTGTAAAATTCATGTGGAAGCAGGAAAGACCTAGAAAAACAAAGACAATCCTGGCCAAGAAAAGCAAAGCATGAGGCATCACAATCTCTGACTTGAAGTTATACTAAAAAGCTAGTGTCATATAATCTGTTGGTACTAGTAAAAAACAGGTTAGAAGATCAATGAGGGGACTGTGGAGATAGCTCAGTAGAAAAAGCACCAGCTCGGCAAATGCAAGGTCCTGAGTTCAATCCCCAGGACCACAAAAGAAAATCAATAAACTAAGTTAGAAAATATAGACATAACAACAAAAACACTCAACCTCCTTATCTTTGACAAAGGGACCAAATAGGTTCAGTGGATGAAAGATACCTTTATAACAAGTGGTGCTGGAAAACATGGTTTTCCACATGCAGAAAATTGAAACTAGATTTAGGTCTATCACAATGTACTAGTCAAAACAGATGAAAATACAAACATTAAGACAAAAGTTTTCATGTGTTACACAGCAACCACTCCAGTACTGTGCACAAATTATCAGTCAGAGTTGGAGATAAAATAGTACTCATATCAATGGTCTATTATTTTATTTATGACAAAATTATATTTAATATGTGTTAGGGCCCAGACAGAAGTCCACGTAATAGGAATCGGGATGATGTACATGGAATTGGTCTTTGAAATCAGAGATTTGCTTCATGTGGGAATTCATATATTACATAACAGACATGGAATAAGCCTGCCACTTTGGACAATGACCCAGGCTGGACAGCTGCATTCCCGGTGCAAAGTGATACTTAGGCTTCTTATAATTACATGTGGTTGTGATGTGCTCATAAACCAGTTAAGACACACTAGACAAGGGAGAGTAAAAAAGATTATTCTGTAGTTCACAGCTGTCCCTGCTGAAGTCACAGCTTGACTTTGGGACAGTGAAGAGAGATTGCACAAAGTACAGAGTTCTATGTACAGTGACTTTCTTGTTCACTTTTGTGCTGCACAATTTTCTTCTTAAGATAATTAAACCCCAATTCATCTGGAGAAAACTGAGACAAGAAAATACAGTAATTGTGCTGGGAGAGGATATGTCATACATTTGGGGCAGGGATGTGCAGGCAGGGTCCTTCTTCCTGATAGTGTGACAGCAATGAGGGACCAGACAGCATCTTTAGTTTACTCAAAGCACCTTGAAAATTTTCCCTTAGCATGGAGTTCAGAGGGTCTGTAAGTTGCATGAACTTCACCATTTTCAAGCTATTTTACAATAAATTACATCATGCCAAAGAGTCAAAGCAGACCTGGTCCAGGTACCAGATTCTAAAAATGCTGAAGCACTTTGTGTTTTCATATTTTATTAGAAGTTCAAAGTTGAGTTTCAGTATCAATGGTACTTTTTACTCCTTGCTAGGACAAATGCCTGATCCTCAAAATGAAGGAAGCAAAGGTTTATTTAGCTCACAGTTCCTGGAGGGTTCTGTCCATATTCCACTGGCTCCAAGGTAAGTAACAGCAGTTCACGGAGATTGGAGGTCCTCCAAAGTGGTGCAGTTGCGAAGGTCAAGATTGTCTGAAGACTGGGACTTCTCCACGGAAGTCCCAGTTAGTTGATACATTGTGTCAACTTGGCGGAATCAGCAGTTTTCAGTGTGGGGTCGCAGCCCTGGAGGTGGGCAGGGCCCAGGAATTGCAAAAGGCTTCCTGTGACCCTGCTGGGACTCCTGCCACCCAGCCCCACTTCTGTGGAGAAGTCCCAGTCTTCAGAGGAGCTTGACCTCCGCAGCCACACCACTTTGGAGGACCTCCAATCTCCGTGAACTGCTGTTATTTGCCTTGGAGCCAGCGGAATATGGACGGAACCCTCCATAACTGTGAGCTAAATAAACCTTTGCTTCCTTCATTTTGAGCATCCGGTATTTGTCCTACCAAGGAGTAAAAAGTAACTAAGTCAGTATCTAAGTTTTTCTCAGACAATTTGCTACAGTGTTAATCTGCAACATCCTTAAGCCTTCTGCAGTCCTATCGCAGACAATGCAGACGCATTTTGCCCTTCAGTTCAGTATACTGCATCATCAGAGAATTCTGGGCTGGGTCCTTGCCTAGGGTTCTGTCCTTGCTTCAGGTAGTCCTAGATAAAGTAGCTGTTGAAGAATCTGTGAAGAGCTGTATCTGTAGCCTGGAGTTTCACTGAAGTTATGAATGTGTCCACAACAGTGCCTTTTGCAGAATTTGTATGGAAGTTTTGGTGAATTTCTGCAAACTAATATGGATCCACTCTGGAGTTGTTATTATAATTGAAATTTCTTAAATGTTTTTCTGTTTTGTTCGAAGATTTCCACTTTGTATGCATACATCAATCCTACATGTCCTAATGCACAATATTATGCCATATTTTTAGTAAAATTTAACCCACTTATGCATGCTTACTGTGTGACAATTGTAATTATTAAATGAGTTTCTTGCAAGGAGAATGATCTTACTTTTGCTTGAGAAGCTGGGCCTTAGCTGGAAACTGTCTGCTGCTTCAGTTCTTCAGTGTCAAAACCAGGAAGGCATCACACATGCACTTGAATGAAGCACTTCTCTTTTTGTAAAATTTATTATTATTATTATTATTATTTTGGGGGGAGTACCAGGGATTGAACTCAGGGCCCTGCATTCACCAGGCAAATGTTTATTCTACTGAGTTATCTTCCCAGCCCCCAGCACTTGTCTTTTAAAGTGGTTTCCTGAGCAGCTTTCCAAGAGAATCTGGGTGACTAGTTACTTCTTACTCCTTTGGCATTTTCACTTCAGTTAGAGAGGAAGAGAAGCCACTTGAAGTATCTGAAGGGCCAGAGCAATACTGATTCAGAGTCAAATCTAATGTTGAATTTTAGGGAAGAAAGAGCAGGCTGAAGAAGTGGGATCTGAGAACAAAGGCTCATAAGCAAACCACAGGGTATTTGTATGCTTTCAGAGCAGGAATCTTTAACTCATTCCAGATCTGAGAAAATGACTAAGTTTATTCCATTCTTCTTAGTCAATGCTGCTGCACCTGAGAAAGCTTGTCCCATATCTCACCACATGTTAGCCAAGACAGAGTCATTTCTCTGCTGTTTGGACACAGACAGTGAATGCCCCTCCTCAGGAACAGGGAGTAACTAAACTTCACCCTGCCTCCAGGTTCCATGGTGCCAAACCTGGGTCTAAGCCCAGGTTATTTTTGCTCACAATGTCAAAGGCCATCTGATCAAAAATGTACTGCAAAATTTAATGTATGGTAGAAGGAAGATTTTTAGAAAAACTTTGCAAGTACTAGAGAAGAAAATATAAGTACCAGAAATTGGTTCCACGCTTGATTTATTATATGCAGGAGTAATTGTCCATATTTGACTTAAATTCATCCTTGAAAAATTTCATTGCCATGCTTAGATAAAGGACTATAATCTTATCCAGGCCACTGCAACATACTTTTTGGCAAGTTCATGCAATACATTTAAAATTACATCATGCCGTTTTATAAACTTTTTCTTGGTTTCCTTTTTCTTCTTCTCAGACTATTACAAACCCCATCTCTTCTACCATAAGCAGCCAACATTCAGGATCCCACTGAATAAACTGACCTTAGTTTATGACAAGGAAGACATTGCCCATCTCATCTGAGGTGTGCTCAGTGTCCTGAGCTCACCCAGGGAAATTCAGACCCTCAGATTTTATAATGACTGTGCCACGGAACTTTCCAGTGCATCTTCCAGACTACTGGGAAATAGCTGCTTTTTGTGGTAGTAAACTATTGGCAGAGTGTCTTTGACTGATCCAATTTTCACTTTTGACCTTCTTTCAGAACTTTCTATGATTTAATTGGACAATGAGGTCAGCAAATACAAAAGCCAATGAATATTTGTGAGCAACTGAATAACAGTCAGCTGGAATTTGATACACAAAGCAACTAAGAAATGGATTTCAAAAATTAAGAACTTGTAAATGAAAAAAATAGAATATTGTTACTCTTCTGGAAAGGACAAACAAAACAGGTAGCAGAATAAGAGATACTATAGAAGTAGAACTGTGGTAAATTTAAGCGATATCAAAGAATCTCAAGCTGCAGTTCACAGGTGTCTTTTCTTCTTTTTGTATTTGGAACAGAGTCTGCAGGGTTTACAGGGTCTCACTAGGCAGATCAGACTTGTACTGATCAACCTGTGTTCAGCTTCACAAGCACTGGGATTACAGGTGCACACCAAGGAGCTGTCTCAATTTCCATCTCAATGCACCCCAGGGGCGGGGCCGGCACGGCAGGCTGAGGATCGAACCCAGGCCGCTGTGCTTTGCCTAAGCAGGTGCTTTATACAAGTGTCTTTTGTGAGGTGCAGGATAGGAAGATAGGTCAATCAGAAGGCCAGCCTCCCAGAAATGAATGATGGAACTGTGACACAATGTCAGGAAGCTGATACTTGGAGATATTTGGTTCACTGCTGCTATATTGTGAATGTACACAGGTAGACTCCATAATAAGAACAGGTGCTTTTTTTTATTGTGAAGATAAAAGCTCTGAATTGAACATTTACAGATGTAAGCAGTAGTGCTCAATTTGACGTTTGTGTCTATGATGGAAAAACTCACATGCAAACAAAGATTTTTGGACACAACCGCATATACATCAAGACTGTCTTTCGTACTCCAAAAGCTTTTATGACGTAAAATATTTTGTGCAGATATACATGGACGTTACAAATGATTTCCTTAAGGTCCTTTCTGGATCCAAAATTTTCTGCTTCCAAAGTAAAAACGGAATTGACCCTCATCAGGGGAGCGCTGCATACCCTTCTCACTGGACTAGGCACTGCAGAGAGCATCTTTGTTCTCATGAATTACGCACTCATGTTGGCTACCACTGAGGAAAGGCAGGCATCTTATTCTCATCCATTTGTCTTTCACACATATAATAATTCTTGTTTGAAAAGGCCTGTAAGAGCAATAACAGCACTCGAGAAACTTCCCAGAGTGTGTAGTGTCACTGTTTACCTACAGAGTGTGACTTGGGGGAAGCTGAGGCGAGAGGCTCACAGACTTGAGATCCACTTATGCGACTTAATGACCCACTGAAATGCTGCATCAGATCAAAAAATAATGAACCAGAGCTGTACCTCAGCGTAAGAGACAGCTGTTCCAATTCCAGGTACATGTACAAAAAAGACAAAGAAAAATTATGGAGAATTTATATTAATTAATTAATTTATTTATTTATTTTTGTCTTTTTGAGACAGGGTCTCACTATACAGTTCAGGCTGGCCTTAAGCTCACTTTGTAGCTCAGGCTGGTCTCGAACTCACAACAATCCTCCTGCCTCAGCCTCCCGAGTGCTGGGATTACAGGCATGCGCCACCACGCCTGGCTATATTAATTTATTGATCAAATGGCACACCTTGGCTGACTGTACCAGGGAAGCTGTCCACAGTTTGACAAAAATTCTATAGCCCTTTGTATTTGGTAAAGCACCTACAGTGTCTCACTACACAGATTGAATTCATAGTGATCCTCCTGTTTTCAGCCTCACAAAGCTGGGATTACAGGGGCTTGCCACCATGCCCAGTCTCAGTCGCCATCTCATTGCTCCCCCGTGGCAGGGCTGGCATGGCAAGCAGGGGTCAAATTCTGGTCCTTGTGCCTGCCTAAGCAGTCACTTTAATCTGCTGAGCTCTCTGACTGGCCCTAAGCTATCTGGCTGGCCCTGCCATAAATTTTAAAGTAAGAAATGAGGATGCAAAATGTAGATACAACAGGATCAGAAGTAGAAAAGTAATTTGGATAGTTAACAATGAACCTAAGAATGTTGTTTAAGAAATATGGCCCTGTAAGGGTTGGGAAAAACTGCACAGCTAAGTCAATGTTGTAAAATTAACAAAGACCTTTCCTTCTCCCAAGCTCTTGCAGAAGCACAAGTGTCATCCTGATCCCCTACTGCATAGTGTCCTTTTTTCTTTCTTTTTTTTTTTTTTTTTGGTGGGGGTTGTTTCTCCCTTCCTGCCTTTCCACTTCCCCTTCCCTGATTTTCCTCCTCCTCTCTTCCCCACAATCTGTGTATACACATCTTGGGGGCTTCGTCCTGAGATGCCCCCCAGCCTACATTTTTTTTTCTTAGTTTGAGACACGGTATTATAAAGTTATTGAGTTCCCCCGGCTGGGCTTCAATGCATGGTCCTTTCCTGCTGCTGCCTCCAAGAGTACTGGAGAACCACCCAACCCCAAGATGCCCAATAGGGTCTGCTTCTGAGAGTGTTCATGTTCACTGAGATGAATTTAACAGACAAGAAATGCAGTAGTTGGGTGTCACATGTTATCATAAGAAGGACAGTTCATGAATTAGGGATCCTAGATATGATATTTGCTTTGTACAACAAAGAGTTTTTAGTATATAGTGTCAGCAATCACGTTTATGAAATGCTCCCACCTCAAGAGAGCATGTAACATCCAACTATTTGACAGTGCTTTCAGAAGTATGAACTTCCTTTATTCTCTTACAAATAACACATGAACGCACAACAAATTAGTAAGCATTACAACTGTTGTGATTTTATACTGAAAAATAAAAATTTAAACGGATTTGTTCACTGTAATGAGCCTGAGTGAAATTTTCATTCTCAGCATCACAGGTCAGACCCGTTTCTCTGAGGCGTTTCTTCTGTAGAAGCAGCAGGAGCGAGTTCTCCACGTGCAGAAGAGCAAGTTCTGTGAATCTCCCGAGATCATTCATGTGAACGTTTAATTTTCTTTCCTTTTGGATGGAATGTTTTCTTTTTGTCTTTGTAGATTTCTCCCTAGAAGGCAAATTTTCAATTAACAGTGGAGAACTTCTGACCCATAGTTATGCCGTTCTTAACCAAACTGTGGTAGTTCGGAGAGGGGAGGCATTTGGCTGAACGTTGGAACACTTGGTGGAAGGGAAAGATAATGAGTGTTTGACGTCCAGTATTTAATTTATCTGTTCATTGATTATTTCTTTTTTATTTTTATTTTATTGAAGTACAGATATCGATGAGACAGTTTTAAGATACCTTGACAAGATGGATGTGATAAATTAATACACTGCAAACTGTTTCATAATATTTTGGTATCATACAAGGTGCATACATGATTTTATACTTACAGACATTATTACAGCAGATGTCTCTTATCAGTAAATTAAGAGAGTGTAGCTGTTTACATATGTTATTTTTATGTATATGAAATACATCACAGATTCAATAATTAATGCTTTCTGCCTTATTATTTTCCTAGTGGTTGTCCATAGTACTAGAAGCCGACATGATATCCTGTCTAACCAACATTAGTGCAAATCTTGCCTTGCATAGGATTATGTAGAAGCATGCAGTATCTATCCCAACTGTACTGTCCATACACACACATCATGATTCTTCCTTTCTATACCCCTTCCTTTGTCTACACCTGTCAAAGACGGGCACTACATTGTCATTGAACTAATTTAGGTGCCTGAACTCGAAGACACAATCCAACACAGTCCAGCATTCCACAACAATCGTGAGTTATCTGAAGAAGTTGTTGGCCATAGCCATTTACAGCTCAACTTATTATTATGGCACTGTGGTGTATACCTCATTCTTACACTTTTCTGCTGGATGGTTAAGACCTAGATACAGCAAGACTTATATACCAACACATGTACTTTATGTTTCTTATGAGGTCAGTAAAGTCCCATCAGGGTTTATCTTATAGTCCTGTACCTTATTCTGTAGATCCTTTGTCTGTGTCAACCATGTGGATGAGTCACGGCCAATGCTAGACTCTGTGAGAGCTTGAGAGAAAGTTTTCTCTCGATGTGACTCTCCCCAGGCACACTATAGAACTTTGATCTCTTTCCTCTGTGGCTCCATAATCTCCTTGTTCAGAAAATTTGGAGCTCACCTGAGTTTCATGATGTTGCAGTACAGGTTCCCCTATGTCCTGAGTCTTCGCTGACCTTGAAAGGCTAGAGCCAAAATGTTGGCTGGCCTTGCGGCTCTTCTGTTTCTCCAATTTTGATCTGGGAACTTAGGTTGTTAACCATCCAGAAGAAAAGCTGATTAGTATCCTGCAGCATGTGCCATTCACTTTGCCTTATCTGACTCAATTGTTTTTAGTTGTTGTTGTACATTTCCATTTGTATTTCTTCTTTTCACTTCTTATACTAGGGAGATTATATGATATTTACACATGTGTGTCTTGTTTATTTCACTTATGAGTATATGTTCAAGTGGTATCCATGTCAATATAAATGCTTCAAGTTTATCTTTCTTAATAGATGAGTAATACTCCATTATATAGAAATATCACATCATTTTCAACCATTCCTCATGTGATGGACATTGTGGTTGTTTCCAAAATTTTGCTATCACACATTGCGCTGCAATAAACATAGGTACACACATATCACGATGATACAATATTTTCAGTTCCTCTGGGAAAATTTCCAGTCTGGGGATAGCTGGCTTGAATGGGATTTCTAGTCCTAGTCTTTCGAGGAGTCTCCACACTGACCTCCACATTGCTTGCACCAGGCTACATTCCCACCAGCAGTGGAGAAGTGTTCCCTTTTCCCCACAACCCCTCCAACATTTGTTGTTGGTTGATTTCCTTATGATAGCCATTCTTTCTGGAGTGAGATGATATCTCAGTGTTGTTTTTATTTGCATTTCACATATCACTAGGGATATGGAGCATTTTTCCATATATTTATTCTTTTCTTTAATTGCGTCCCCTGAGAAGTGCGTATTAATCTCAGATGCCCATTTCTGAACTGGGTCCTTAAATTTGAGGGTCGTGTTATATCTTAGTTATTTATATATTCTAGACAGCAGACGTTTGTCTGATTGCTTATTAGTTAGGATTTTTTCAAAATTTGTGGGTTGTCTTATCACTCTGTTGACAATTTCTTTTGACGTGCAGAAGCTCCTCAAGAAGAATTGATCCCAGTTGTTGATTATTTCAAGTGCTTCCCGTGTGAAATATGTCTGTTCATGGACTCTTTACCTACCCCTATGTCTTCAAGAGTTCCTCCTACTTTCTCTGCCAGGAGATTGAGTGTTTATGTTTTAATGTTTAGATCTTAATCCATTTTGACTTTAACTTAGTGCATGGTGATAGAGCAGGGTCAAGCTTTAGTTTTCAGAATGTAGAAAGGCAGTTTTTCAGGCACCATTTGTTAAAGAGACTATCTTTCTTCCAGTAAGTATGATTGGCCCCTTTGTCGAAGATCAGATGGCTGAGTGTGATTGTAGATGCTTCTGCACTTTCTAATCTATTGCATTGATTCTCAGGTCTATTTTGTTGCCAATACCATGTTGATTTTTTCACAGTGGCTTTGTAGTATAATTTCAAATCAGGAATTGTGATGCCTCCTGCCTTGTCTTTATTGGCCAAGATTGCCTTTGCTATTCTAGGTCATTTGTGGTTCCAAATAAATTTTACGAATGATTTCTCTAGGCCTGGGTGGTATGTTGGTGTCAGTTTGATAGGGATTGCATTAAATCTGTACAGCAATTTTGGGAGTATGGCCATATTCAACATGTTGGTCCTTTCTATCCAGGAGCATGGAATATTTTCCATTTTCTGAAATCCTCTATAATCTCTTTTCTTAGGGTGTTGTAATTTTCCATGAAAAGATCTTTGACTTCCTTGGTTAAGTGAATCCCAAGATGTTTCATTTTCCATGGTGCTATTATAAAAGGTATTGTTTCTACTGTTTCCCTTTCACTGTGCTTGTTATCTGTGTAGAGGAATGCTATTGACTTTTGAGTATTCATTCTGCATCCTGCTATGCTACTGAATTTCCATACCAGTTCTAGTAGCTTCTTGGTGGAATTTCTGGGGTCTTCCAAGTAAAGTATCATGTCATCTGCAAATAGTGATAATTTAATTTCTTCTTTACCTATTCTTATTCCCTTTATTTCTCCCTCTTTTCTAATGGTTGTTGCTAAAGATTCCAAGATTATATTGAATAGGAGGGGTGATAGAGGATATCCTTGTCTTGTACCTGATTTAAGAGTTAAATATTTCAGTTTTTCCCCATTTAGGATTATATGAGCTTTTGGGTTGTCATAAATGGCTTTTATCAAGTTAAGATAGAGTCCATCTATTCCAATTTTCTGTAGGACCTTGAACATGAATGAGTGTTGGACTTTGTAAAAAGCTTTCTCTGCATCAATTGAGATGATCATGTTGTTTTTAGATTTCAGTCTATTAATATAATGTATTACATTTATAGATTTTCAAATATTTAACCATTGCATCCCTGCAATGAATCCTACATGGTCATGGTGTATGATCTTCTTGATGGTTTGTTGCATTTTATTTGCCAGGATTTTGTTGAGTATTTTTGCCTTTATGTTCATGAGGGAGATTTGCCTGTAGTTCTCCTTTTTGGTTGTACCTTTCCCTGGTTTTGGAATCAGTGTTATACTTGCCTCCAGAAATGATTTTGGGAGCCCTGCTTCCTTTTCAATTTCATTGAAGAGGTTGTGGAGTGTAAGGATTATATCTTTTATAAATTTCTTGTAGAATTCAGCTGTGAATCCATGAGGACCTGGACTTTTCTTTGTTGGTACGGCTTTTTATTATGTTTCATATTTGACTGGCTGTTATTGGCTTATTGAGAGTTGTTATATCTTCTTGATTCAGTTTTGGTAATTTGTACCTTTCAAGGAATCTGTCCATTTCTTCTGTGTCTTCTATTCTGTGAGCGTAAAGATTCTCCAAGTAACTATTGATAATCTTCTGAATTTCCACTGGGTCTCTGGTGATTTCACCCTTTTCATTCCTTATTGGACGTACTTGAATTTTCTTTTGCCTCATTTTTATGAGGTTGGCAAGAGGCTTATCAACTTTATTTTTCAAATAACCACATTTTGATTTGTGGATTCTTTGAACTGTTTTCTTCATCTCAATTGAATTAATTTCTGCTCTAATCTTTATGATTTCTTTCCATCTTTGAGCTCTGAGTTTTGCTTGTTCTTATTTTTCTAGTTGTCTGAGGTGCAACATTAGTGTGCTAAATTGTTCCCGTTCTGTTTTCCTAATGAGTGAATTCACAGCTATGATTTTCCCTCTAAGAACTGCTTTCATCGCATCCCATAAATTCCGGTAAGTGGTGCTTGAATTTTCACTGAATTATAGATATTGTTGAAATCCTTGTTGAGTTTCTTCTGCAACCCATTGATTGCTGAGTTGGGTGTTGTTTAGTTTCCATGAGTTTAGCGGGTTTTTCTGGTTTCTTTTGTCATTTACTTCCAGTTCCATTGCATTGTGGTCAGATAATATGCATGGGATAATTCCTATTTTCTTGCATATGCTTAGGCATGACCTCTGGACTAGTACGTGGTCTATTTTGGAAAATGACCCGTGTGCAGCTGAAAAAAAATGTGTATTCTACTGTGGTTGGGTGGAACACTCTGTATATGTCCACCAGGTCCATTTGTTCCAAGCTCTAGCTCAGTTCTGCTACTTCCCTGCTAATTTTTTGTCTATTTGATCTATCTTTTTGAGATAAGGGTGTGTTAAGGTCTCCTGTTCAGATTGTGTTCTTAGACATTAAGTTTTTCATGTCTGTTAAGATTTGTCTTACATAGTTGGGTGCTTCTTTGTTTCATAGATATTCATGGGTGTTACTTCTTGCTGTTGAATTTTTCCCCTCACCAATATATTGAGACCAGCCTGAGCTAACAAGTGAGCTTAAGGCCAGTCTGAACGGCATAGTGAGACCATGTCTCAAAAAGACAAAAGGACAAAAAGAAAAAAAAAAAAGAATTTGGGGAGAAATAGTGGCCTTCTTTGTGTCGTTTGATCATTCTTGGTTTGAAGTTGAAACTGCCTGAGAACAGAATTGCTACTCCTGCTTTTTTTCTGAGGTGCTGGGGCATGTAGTATTGTTTTCCATCCTTTGACTTTGAGCCCATTAATGTCCTTTTGAGTTAAGTGTTTTTCTTGTATACAGCATATTGTTGGATTTTGTTTCCTAATCCACTGAGTCTATTTCTCTTAATTAGAGATTTGAGTGCATTTACATTGATGGTTATAATTGAATTGTGGTGAATTATGTTTGTCATGATATTTACCTGGTGTTGTTTATTCCTATTTAACCTGTATTTAATTGTCTGTCCTGTTTAGTGGGTTCCTTCCATTCTCATTCATGCAGTTCTGGTCATTGTGGTCTCTCTCTAGAACATCTTACAGCAGCTGGTGAAGGGCCGGCTTTGTCATCATGAAATTCTTTAGTTGTTCTTTGTCGTGCAAGTATTTCACTTCTCCATCAAACTTGAAAGAGAGTTTTGCAGGGTATAATAGTCTTGAATGGAATTTGTGTTCTTGTAGGACTTGAAGAACTCTGCTCCATGCTCTCCTTGCCTTCATTGTTTGTGTAGAGAAATCAGCTCTAATTCTGATGGATTTTCCTTTGAATATGAGCTCCTTCTTCTCTCTAGCAGCTTTCAGTATATTATTTTCGTGTTGGATTTCTGAGATCTTAACTATTATATGTCTTGGTGTATTTCTACTTGGGTTGAAGTTATTTGGTTTTCTGTATAATTTAGGTGAACTGAATGTTGGATTGTTTCCTCATATTTGGGAAGTTTTCTGCAATTATTTCTCATTTCTCCCGAAATTCTTTTTTTTTTTTCTTTTTTTTCTTTTTGTCCTTTTGTCTTTTTGAGACATGGTCTCACTATGCCATTCAGACTGGCCTTAAGCTCACTTGTTAGCTCAGGCTGGTCTCGAACACACAACAATCCTCCTGTCGCAGCCTCCCGATTGCTGGATTACAGGCATGCGCCACCACGCCCGGCTCCCCAGATTCCTTCTATATCATTTGTATTGACTCCTTCATTCTCGTTGATACCAATTATTCTCACATTGTTCATCCTGGTGCCATCTTGCAGGTGATGTATTATTTTTTCCTGAATTCTCATTGTTTTTAAGAGATCCTTTCTGATCTTTTCACTAGCCACACTGGCGTCTTCAAGATCTGAAACTCTGCCTTCAGTTTCACTCAAACGGTTTTGTAGACTCGTGATTGATATTTTTAATTCTTCTATATCTCTTTGCCTCTGTTTCATGCGTTCTATTTCTTTTCAGTGTTACTCATTCAAGGAATCCATCATATTTGTGATCTCCTCAATTCTTTTTTCCATGTCTTATTTAGAGGTAGTTATTAATTCTTTTTCTGCAGTGTTTCTTCCAAGTTGGGTTTCCTCTGTATTTTTCTGGGCTTGTTTCTGTATTTCAGATGCTATGGTTTTAAAGAATTCTTTTTTTTCAAAGAATCTTTTTTAATTTCAGAAATTATTTCTGCTTTGAGTTCCTCATGATCTTTCTGCTGTTGTGTCCTTGCTTCAGATGCTGTTAATTCATATGTTTCAGCTTGAATAGTGCTCTCTTGTTCTGGGTGAGCATTGTTTCTCCACCCAATGTTTCTGGAATCGATTCTTTATTTCAGGTACTATGTATTCAGATATTTCTTTTTTAACTTGGGGAATTACTTCCCGTCTGATTTTCTCTATACCTTTCTGCTGTTGTTCCTTTGCTGCTGTATCTGTTAATTCTTTCATTACAGCTGAGCTAGTGTCCTCTGCCCTTCGTGGTTCATTTGAGGTCTGGGATTGCATCTTTCCCCCTTTTCTTTGTCATTTTGTATAGCACTGACCTTTGACCTTTGTTGTACAGCTTTGGTTGCAGCTATAACCTTAGCTTGTTATGAGATTCAGGTGCCAGTTTATTAAGTTTGAGATTATGCAGGTATACCTATCCTGGATCTAGTTGTTGTGTTCAGTTCCTTTTTGCTGCCGCGCCTGTGGTTCCCCTCTGTTGGTTCCCTGGTCAGGTGAGCATGAACTGAACTGGGATGCAGATTATGTATTGAAAATGCCCACTGTCTTGGCTGGCTTTGGGGTGAGGACCCGGAAAATTGCGAGTCAGTCCTCCTGCGTCAGGCAGTTCTCTCTCTACGTGGGTGGGCCTCAGCTTTTTTGGGTCTGCTGGGCTCCCAAAAGGATAGTGGATGATCTTACCCACCGGGTTGGCTGTACTGGGTCAGCCAGCCTGTGCTGGGTCCAGGTCTACAGGCCGGAACCCAAGAAGGCTGGGAAAGTTCCCTCCAGCGCGACAGGCCTGGAGCCCTCATTCACAGGCCGGGCTGCACTGGGTTTTTTGGGTCGTGGGCTGGGACCGGGGATTGCTGAGAAATGTCCCTGTAGCGTGGCAGGCTTGGAGTTCTCACTCCAGGCCTACCTGCACTGGGTCTGGGGCTGTGGGTTGGGACCGGCAATCACTGTGAAATGTTTCTCTGGCCTGGCAGGCCTGGAGCTCTCACCAGCCGAGCTGTGCAGCATCTCAGGCCTCGGACGTTGGAGGAGCAGGAAATCCCTGGGAAATGTCTCTCTGGTTTGGCTGGCCTGGAGTTCTACACTCACTGAACTTTGATGCCCAGGGAGTCGGGGAACTTGCCACTCGCTCTTTAGGGCAGGGGATCCGGGGAGGTGCTGGTGAGTGGGTCCTGAGGTTTCAGGCCGGTCTCTGGCTTCGAGGGCTGCGGGATGGGAATCTGGGTGGCATGCGTGGGAAGAAGCCAAAGGCTCTCTCTCAGACTCACCACACACTCACTCATCTGGGAAGCCTTATGAGTCGTGCAAATTCCCACTCACTGGGAGAGCTTGGGGAGGGATCCAGGAGGCTGCTGGAGTCGGCTACTCTGTCTCAGGCCGGTCTCTGGGGCGGGGCGGGTGTGCGGGGGATCTTCATTGATTATTTCTACATGTAAGAGTTGTAAAGTGTATGACTTGTTTTGTTGTTTCAAGGTGAAGAAATGATTCGTATTTGAACATAGTTTACGGCTTGTTCCTAGCTGTCAGTGTAGTCCCTGGTGCTGTCCAAGGTGCTGATATTTTTATCTCCTCAAAAACTAAAAATGTCTAAATTTATAAGGTCTTAAGTGAAAAAATTTCTTATTAATTATGTAAATTGCAATGATTCAAATATAGAATCATTGGGATAGAGTAGTATTAATAATCAGATATCTAATGTTTATTTGAAAAAATATACAGAGAACCTCATAAGGTGAACCTAGACGATAGATACTCAGAAAGGACCCAGAGAGGGCAACATAGTTTGAGAGTAATGCCTCCGTGTTGCTTTTCCTCACCATATCAACATCTGGGCTGATTGGTGTGTTACTTAATAGTGGTGAACCTCTACTTCTTTTTGCAGTGCTTTTATTACATGCATAAAATATTCTTATATGATAATTACGCTACAATGGTCTGCAATTTGTTAAAGAGCTTAATTTGAATATACCTGTGACTTGCATGATTGCAGAATGTGTTATTTGCATTTTATAATCTTATCTTTATATTACATATCTGTGCAGTTTTCTTGTGAAGCAGTCTCCCAGTATTTAGCATAAAGAAATTGTACAACAAGCATTGTCTGAATCATTCAATGGTATTTGCCTCAAAAATAAGAAATATAAGATTCTGGAAATGCTACACCATTGCACTTCAATAGTAGGTGATTACCAGCATGAGCAAGGCTATGATTTAATGCCCAGTATCACAAAAATAAATAAAAAATCAAACAGAGACATAAAATGTTGACCCACCTCATCTCTTCCCATGAGAACTGAGCAATAATTTTAGAATTTGGGCTTTCAGAAAGACAACCACGTTGACAAATAACATTCAAAAGAAATATTCACTAGAGAAGTTCATACTTAGGTGCATGAGATGCATCTGTGACACCAAAGGGGCAATGAGATCAGGAAACAAACAACACCAACTCCACAAAAGCATCTGTGATGAAGTCATACTGATTTCCTTCTCTAGGATGCCCCAGACTATATCACTTACTGTTTGATTATCAATGTGCAATAACTTTCAAGATGTTCAGAAGATGGAGATTTTGAACTCTGAGATGATGCCTCCAAATTTGGTCCTGTGTTTGATGGTGAGGGGATGGAGGGGAGAAAAATATGCTAGAATATAAGCAACCTGAACCCCTCAGTTTACCTCAACATTTCTCATAACTATTAAATTTGATGAGTAAGTATCTATAGACATATTACTCATTATTTTTGAAATGAGGAAAAAGCAAATAAAAGCTGTACTCAGATTCCAGCTCACCCCAGTTAGAATGATTGTGGTCAAGAATACAAAACAAAAATGTTCATGAGGAGAAAGACACGTTTGGTCTTATTTTAGATAAAGATAGTACTAAATTAAAATACAGAGAATCTTTTAAATGTCATTTGAGTGCTAGTGTGATCCATGTGCACCACTCTTCAGCACATGTGCAAGTGAGTGAGGTCAGAATGCTGTGAAGTCGCTGCCCTTGCATGGATGGGGGGGCAGTTCACAGTAACTAAGCTATGGAAACAGCTCAGCTGTAGGAAACCTTTCAGGCCTTTCAATGACACAAGCAGCTCACTGTTCCTCACACACCACAGCTTGTCACCACTGGGCCTATTGTGCTCAAACACAGATTAACGAATGACAAAAATATGGAAGATAGACATGTTGGAGAAGTAATCATTCAGTTATCAAGAACAATAGCATTTTGTCATTTTCAGGGAATTAATCGTGTTAAACCACATCCATAAGGTTTGGACAAATATATCATTTTTCCCATATGTGGAGAGAAAAAGAGAAGCAGAGAGACAGTGATAACATAAAATGGGTGAGGACACCATTAGAAAAGAGAAAAAGGAATTAGAGGAGGGTGGAGGGAAGCTTGGATGGACAAGATGCAAGTGTGTATATGCATGTGTGAATATGCTAGTATTAAATACTATACTGTGTATCTGCTACATGCATATGAAAACAAAAAGGGAATACAATTTTTTAACACTGAAAATCATTAACCCAGATTGTACTGTTTATGGTGTGTTATCTACAGAAGTTATTGCAAGTGCAGGAAAATAAACATTATTTTATAACCAAGCAGATCTGAGCAGGCACCCACCACCTCAAGACAAGCTGTGACTGATTGGTAAATAAGAGCACTTTTATGCACTTTGCATCATATTGCTCACCCAAAATTCAACTGCAGAATGAGTTGGCTATGCTACTCTCTTCCTATTGCCAAAAATGAAGAAATGGACTTCTCACAGTATAGTGAGAGAGGGATGTCTTGGAACAGTTGCCCAGTGAACTGAGACCACTACTATTCAAAGGGAATTGGAACTCAGGGAAGGCCAGATTGCACCAGGAGAAAAGCTCAGAGGTCCTCAGAAAACATTCCTCAGGTATGCAATGAGAATTGTGTTATTTAGCTTCAAAAAGATTTTGCACTGTGCTTTTGCAGTAATAAGGGTATAGGAATCACATGGTTTTCTATAAAAGTTTTGATTTCTTACTCCTGCAATTTTACATGAAACTTGACTCTGTCAATATCATTTTTTGTTTTTAAATTTGAAAATTTGAATTTTTTTTGCTTTTTCATTTCAAGTTAGGCTCACCATACATTTTTAATGTTATAAGTGTCCTCTATGCATTTCTGTTTAATTTCAGATTTTTTGACATGTGTACATAAATATTCATCATGAAAACACAAAACATTATATTACTCTTGCTGTTTATTTATTTATTCATAGCTTATTGAGATAGGATGTTGCTCTGTACCCAGGCTCTCCTGAAAGTTGCTGTTTCTCCTGCTTCAGCTTTCTGAGTGCTGCTCTTACACACATGTGCCACCAAGTCCAGTATTGTACTTGTGCATTAATTTATTATATGCCTGTTTATCAAAAGTACTGATGATAGAGGAGAAAAACTATGATTCCTCTTTCAAAAACACTGTAACAAGAAGTTACTCACTGTATTTATACCCTAGTGCTTTAGAGTAAGGAACAATAATCTCATCTTTCATTTGGGAAGTGGCCCAAAAAAGGCAGTCTTTTCTGCTTTAACTGTTTGGTGTCAGATGCAGGCAGCCACTTAATCTCTATCTAAATGTAAAGACTTAATTTTAAATTGCTTAATAAAGCATTACCAAAAGTGAGGAAAATTAGTGCCTTTTCCCTTTTCTGACATTCTGATTTCATGAAAAGAAATGAATATTTAGTGGTTGTCTCAGAACAGGTCCTAAATATCATTGAGAAATTCAGTTTAAGGAAAGAGAGAGAGAATTGGAAACAATAACTCCTGGTTCTGACACACACAGACAAAAAAAATCAATAGGAAAGATTTAAAGGCCCATTAAGATGTTGCAATGTGTGAAGTGCAGTGACTGCTAAAACAAATACATTTTCTCACTGACCACATTATCATTCTGGACTCATAGCTGAGGCTGACTTTTTAATGTTGTTGCATTTAATGGGGTAGTGTCTGTTATCTATGCTACACTGTGAAAGACAACGATACCCTTGGCAGGGGAGGACTGGGTGCCATGGCTGATCTTCCTCCTGGTTTGAAGTCAGAGGGTGTCAAGCGTGCAGCCAGCTCCTGGATTATGCATTTCCTGCCACCATAGTCATCAAGACAAAGAAATCTACAGCAATCCTTTAATATGCTCTAGAAAATAGGATGAACATACAGGAAGGCAATCCATGTGCTGTGTACCACATGTGTGAAAATTATATGCATGATATCAAAAATGGGATTTATTTTACACTAGAGTAAATGGTCATGCTTTGAGCTAAATTCCAAATGATAAATTGGAGCTCTCAGATATGGTCATCAACACCCTCCTATAGTTATTTAAGTTAGGTAACAGATTGGTAAAACAGGCTGAAAATTTCACTAAGATTTTTTTTTTTTGAAGTCGTAGTGTGAAATCTTGATCCCTATTGAAGCAATATCTTTTTATATCAATATTGCCTCAAAAATTTTGCTAAAAACAGCTATTACGCTGGTGTCATAAGTCATAAAATGCCATAGAACAGCACATAGTACCAAATTAATTCCATTTTATGGTCCTCTTCAGTAAATGTGAGTGTCCTGAGAACTGTTCCTGGTTCTATAGGGGTCCTGAGGTCTCCTTAGGAATTCAGATCTCTGCTCAGGTCTTGTAGAAAACTGTTCCCCATTTCCTCTAGGACACGGTTTCTGGTACTGCCAGTTTTTTATATAATATTTTTAGGGAAGAGATCTCTTCTTGATGGATTTGAACTGACTCAACTTTACTTTTTCGGTTGCTATATACAAAGTAACACATATTGCCTTTATAAAGAAGACTACAAAATTGTTGAATATTTATATTTAGTGTATCATAAAATTAGCATGGAGTGCATTCATTATGAAACATTCATGTGTTTGCATAAAATGTGTAGACTTTAGAAACAAAAAGAATTAAATATGCCCTCATAAGTGACCTGTTCCCCACATTAATGCCACAAAGGAATGTTGTTAGAAGCAAGGCACACTGGAAGTGAGGATGTGAGCAAATGAGACACTGGCTGAGGATGTTAATAAAATGCGATTTAAGTTTTTCACAGTGTTGAAGAAGTAGATTGGTTTTCTAGGATAGAGGGAAATGTAGTATCTGGGATGAAATCTATACTTTCTCAGAACTATTCCTAAATTGACAATGGAGATAACATAGAATACTGCACAAGGGCTGGCCAAGTAGATCGGGGGATAAAAGAGCCTGCAAGCAGGCACAGGGGTAGGGGTTCGACTCCTGGGCCCACTGTGCCGGCTCCGCCCGCAGGGGCACTCTGAGATGGCAGTTGGGACTGTGAGTGGTGGTGCACACCTGTGGTCTGGCACTGGCTATAGACAGGAGGAGAATCACTACAGTCTGATGCAGTAGTGAGACCCTGAGCATCCTGTACACCCTTGCTTAAAATAAAAAAATAAAAAGTGCCCAAGCAGGAAAAGGAAGACATCCTTTTTTAAATTAATTGTAATGAGAAAGAAATAACAAAGAGATAGGGTCATTTTACTTTCTTTTTTTTTTTTTTTTTTTTTTTTTTTTTTTATCTTTTAGGGAGGGGTCTACTGGTTGTTTAGGGTCTCACTACTAGATTGGACTCATAGTGATTCACCTGTTTACAGCCTCCCAAGAACTGGGATTGCGGGCACGCACCACCATGCCAAGTCTCAATTGCCCTCTCAGACTGCCCAGGGTGTCGGGCTGGCACAGCAGGGAATGAAACACTAGGCCCCGGAGACTGCTGCAGGCACTTCAGTCGACTGAGCTACTTGGCTGGCCCTGAGACAGTTTCAAAATAGGATAGTGAGACAGTTACAATACTTAATGCATTGCATATTGTTATCTGCATAGTAGTTATTCACAGTACAAGATGCAGACATTATCTCTTTTCTAAACAATATTAGTACAAATCTTCTCACTGAAGGTTATATTATATAATCCATATATATGGATATATATATAACAAAGTGATCTTTCATTCACATACTTGACACCAGTTCAAACATTGTAGGTACTTGAATTCAGGAAAATATCCCAATATATTCCAACCTTCCATAATAGCTGTGGGTTATTAGCAGAACTAGCAACATTAGGAAGTTGTTGACTTGAGCGTTTTACAGCTCACATATTAATATGCCATTATACTTTATAACCCATGATTATACTTGTAGCTGGATGGTGAAAACGAAATTAAAGCAAAACCTATTATTTATAAACATGTAACTTTTGTATCTGACAAGGTCAGTCAAATCCTCTCAGGATTTACCCTGAAACCAGGTAGAGCAGCTTGTAGAATGTTTGTCAGTGTCAAAGAGCTGGATGAGTCATGAAAACTTGACAAATTTGCTCTCTTTGAAAAGCTGAAAGATTTTTTTCTCTTTGTGTGTCTCTTCTTGGGCACACTATACATTGTTGACCACTTTCCTCTGTGCCCAATAATCTCTTTGATCAGAAAATTTGGGAAAACACTAAGTTACAGGATGCCACAGCACAGATTCTCTTATGTCTTGAGTCCTCCCTGATCTTGAATGGCTAAGGTCAAAATATTGGCTATCCTTGTAGCGCTTCTGTTTCTCTAATTTTTGCTCTGCAAACATTAGTTGTTAACCATCCAGAAGAGAAGCTTAATGATATTATCCTATATCTGAGGCATTTGAGTTTAATAACAGTATCTGTCTGAATATCAAACATCTTAGATATAACATGGAACTGCTATTTTCCAACAACCATGGATATTCTAAATTTAAATCCCTACAGAATGTGAAAAAAATTGCACATTTTTGCAAAGAAATTTAGAAATCAAGTCATATATGACATTGTAACAGGCATGTACCATGAATTTTTTTTCTTGTTTCTTGCTTTTTTATTATGTTTTTAAAACAAACATTTACTTTGAAGAGTGTATAGCAATAATTGATACTACATTAGAACCTGTATGTATTTAGAAGACCAAAATTATAGGTATTTCAAGCATTATTTTAGTGTTATGCATTGCGGTCCTCAGTGTATTTACTTAGTTCACAGATATCAGCATAAAGAGTGAGTCAGGATCAACGCTTTAAAAATTAACTGATACTTGAAAACCCTGACATAAATTCTTTGGACCATTGCCTTAACCATCTTGTTTATATAAATGTATGGTTTTTCCCCTGCCATATTTCTTACCTTTTCTACTTTCTCTCTCTTCATTGTTTAATGCTTAAGTTCTCACTTTCCATTTAACTATGCTATACCTTTCAATCTTTGTTTATTCTTTTGGATTCTTGCACAAAGGAGAAAATATGATATTTACACATGTGGGTCTTGCTTATTTCACTTATGAGTATATCTTTAAGTTGCGTCCATTTGTATATGAAGGCTTAGAGGTTATGTTTCTTTATAGTGGAGTAATACTCTATTGTATAAAAACATCATATCTTTTTCCTCCATTTCTCTGGTGACTGGGGTTTTGGTTGTTTCCAAGATTATACTATCACAAATTGTAGTGATATAAACATAGACCTGAATATATCACTATGGCATGATATTTCTAGTTCTTTTGGAAAAATTCCCAGCACTGGATAGCTGGATTGAATGGGATGTCCAGTCCTAGTTTTTAAGGAGTGTCCACACTGATTTCCATGAAGGCTGCACCACTCTACATTTCCACAAGCATGGAGTTCCTTTTTCCTCACAGCCTCTCCAATGTTGGTTGATTTCTTTATGATAGCTATTCTTTCTGGGATGAGATGGTATCTCAGTGTCATTTTAATTTGCACTTAATGAATGGTTAGTGGTGTGGAGCATTTTTTATGTATTTGCTTGCTTCTTCCACTTCTTCATCTGAGAAGTGTGTGTTCATCTCAGATGTCCAGTTCTGCATTGAGTCTTAAAATTTTGGGGTCCTAGTGTGTTTTTGTTGTGGACTGAAGACCTTTCTTTGAGTGCTTATGTTAAGACGTTTTCCAAATTTGTGGGTTTTCTTTTTACTTTGTGAATAATTTTTTTGACGTGCAATAACTTTTCAGTAAGAGAAGTTACTTAGCAGAATTTATGGGATGCACTGAAAGCATTTCTTAGAGATAAATTTATAGCTGTTAACTCACATTATGAAAAAGAATGGGAACAAATAAACACCCTAATGCTTCTATTCAAATCTAAAAAAGGGAGAGCAAACCAAACATACAGCCTAAAGATGGAAGGAAATTATAAAGATTATAGCAGAAATTAATGGATTGGAGATGAAGAAAATGATACAAAGAATTTATGCATACAAACACTAGTTCTTTGAAAGATTAAAAAGGATTGATAAGCTCCTAGCTAACCTCATGCAAAAGAGGAAAGAAAAAAATCCAAATTCAAGCAATAAGGAATGAAAAGGGTGAAATTACCAGAGACCCATTAGAAATTCAGAAGATCAATAACTACACTGAGAATGTTTATTCTCACTAAAATGAAGACAAAAATGAAAGGAACAGATTCTTAGAAAGATACAAATTACCAAAACTGAACCAAGAAGACCTAAGAACTCTCATAACCCAATAACAGCTAATGAAATACAAAACAAATAAAAAATCTTACAGACAAAGAAAAGTCTGTGCCCTGATAGATTACCAGCTGAATTCCATAAGAACTGTGCAGAAGAATAAAATTGAAGAGGAAACAATCCTCATAAAATCACACCTGGAGGAAAGTATTATACAGATACCAAAATCTGAGAAAGACACAGCTAACAAAGAGAACTACTGGCTAATGTTTCTCATGAACATAGATACAAACATCTTAAATAAAATCCTAGCAAATAAATACAAGAAATCATCAAGAATGTTATACACCATGGCCAGGTACAATTCATCCATGGGATACAAGGATGGTTGAACACATGCATATCTATAAATGTAATACACTATATCAGTAGGGATAAATCCAAAAACCACATGATTATCTCAATTGATGCACAAGAGGCTTTCGGCAAAGTCCAACACAAATTCCTATTCAGCATCCTACAGGAAACTGGAATGATGGCCCCTATCTCAATCTGATAAATGCAATCTGTGACAATGTAAGCAATAACATAATTCAAAGCAGGAAAAAACTGAAATCTTTTACTCTCAGTTCTGGTACAAGACAAGACTATCCTCTATCACTCCTATTCAATATTCCATTCTGGAATCATTAGCTAGAGCTATTAGACAAGAGAGAAAAAGGAAGAAAAACAGGTAAAGAAGTTAAAATATCATTATTTGAAGATGACATGACATCTACTTGGAAGACACAAAAACTAGAATTAATAAACTAATTCAATACCATAGCAAGATACACCCAAAAGTCAACAACATTTCTCTACACAGATAACAAACACACTGAGAAGGAAATTAGAGACACGATAAATCCCTTTCATGATAGCAGCATGGCGAACGAAATACTTAGTAATTATTCTAAGTAAGGAAGTAAAGATTCTATTCAAAGAAAAATATAGTTCTCTGAGAAAAGAAATCATAGAGGATTTTAGAAAATGGAAAGATATTTCCTGCTCCCGCATAGGAAGAACCAACACTGTAAAGAAGGCCATACTCCAGAAATTGTTACACAGATTTAATGCAATCCCTATTAAAATACTCTCACAGATGTAGAGAAATCATTCCTAAAACTTATTTGTAAGCAGAAAAGACTTAGAATAACAAAAGCAATCCTGGGCAACAAAGACAAGGCAGGAGGCATTACAATTCCTGTCTTGAAATCATACTACAACGCTACCGTGATAAAATCAGCATGGTATTAGCAACAAAACAGACCTGAAGATAAATGGAATAGTTTAGAAGATGGAGATACAATGACAAACACACTCAGCTACCTGATCTTCGACAAAGGGGCCAAACATGCTTACTGTAAGAAAGACAGCCTCTTTAGCAAATGGTGCCAGAAAAACTGCTCCCTACATGCCAAAAACTAAAACTCGACTGAGGTGTATCACCATGGAGAAAACTAAAGTCAAAATGGAGTAAACATCTAAATATTAAAACAGAAACACTAAATGTTCTGGAAGAGAAAGTAGGAGAAAATATTGAACATGTAGGGGGAGGCATGCAGTTCATAAAGGAAAATCAAGCTGCAAGGGAATTATGTGCAACTGGGACCTCCTCTTGTTGAGACGTTTTTGCACATCAAAAGGCATTACGCACAAAGTGAAAAGACAACTCACAAATGTGGAGGAAATCTTAACTAATAAGCATTCAGACAAAGGTCTTCTCTCTAGAATTAATAAAGAACTAAAAAAAAATTAGGGCCCTAAAATTTAAAGACACAATCCAGAAATGGGCATTCAAGATGAACACACACATCTCAGAGGAAGGAATACTAGAAGCTAACAAATACATAAAAAAATGCCCCACATCACAGGCCATCTGTGAAAAGTAAGTTGAAGCAACACTGAGATATCATCTCACCTCAGAAAGAATGTCTATCATAAAGAAGTCATATCATATCTCCAACAACAAGTGTTGGAGAGGCTACAGGGAAAAAATAACCCTTCTCCACTGCTTGTGGGAGTGAAGAATGGTGCAAGCATTATGGAAATCAGTGTAGAACTTCCTTAAAACTTAGTACTGGAAATCCCATCAAGCTAGCTATCCCCAGCTGGGAATTTTTCCCAAGAATTAAAAACATCATATCGCAGTGATATATGTGTGCCTATGTTCATAGAAACACAATTTGTGATAACCAAATAGTGGAAACAACCAAAATGCCTGTTATCTGAGAAACTGATATAAAAGACGTGGTGCTTTCATACAATGGAGTATTACTCAGCTACAAAGAATAATAAATTCAAAGCCTTCATACATAAGTTGATTCAACTTGAAGATATACTCATAAGTGAAATAAAATAGGCCCACATGTGTAATTATGTTGTCTCCCTTGTGTAAAAGGTGAAAAGCAGAAAGAAATAATGAAAGTTATGACACAGTTAAATGGATGATGAGAATTTACAGATTGAGCAATGAAGGAAGAACAAGGATAAAAGTTAGGAGACATGGTTGGGGCAGACCATACATTTAAATAAACTATTAACAAGATGGTTAAGGTAATGATCCTGAGAATCTCCATCAGATTTTTGAAACTAGCAGTTAATTGGTAGAATTTTCACCATAACTGCATATGCTGATATCTATGAACTAAGCAACTACACAGAGGATAGAAATGTTAATATTAAAATAATCCTTGAAGTACCTATCATTTTGTTTTCCTAAATGCATACTGCTTTTAATGTTATGTGAATTATTGCCATACTCTTGCAAGTAAATGTTTGTTTAAAAATGTAATAAAAAAACAAGAGACAAGAAAAAAAATTACATAAGGTTGTCCTGCTACAATGTTATATATGGCTAAATTTCTAAATTTCTGTATAAAAATGTGTAATTGTTTTTTCAAATTTCATAGGGATTTAAAATTTAGAATAGTGATGGTTGTTGGAAAATTCCTGTTCCATGTTATCTCTAAAGCATTTGATATTCAGACAGATAGTGTTTTTAAGTTTAACTGCCACTGTTACTGTGTAGTAATATCATTGAGCTACTCTTCTGGATGGCTAACAACTTACGTATGCAGATGAAAGATTAGAGAAAATGAAGTGCGTCAAGGATAGCAAATATTTTGGCCATTGCCCTTCAAGATCAGTGAGAAATCAGGACATAAGGGAACCTGTACCATAACATCCTGTATCTCAGTGATGTCCTAAATTCTCTGGTGAAGGAGATTGTGGCGTCTCCAAGGAAATGACTGATGATGTATAGTGTGCCTAATGAGAGTCACTTGGAGAAGAAACATTCTCTCAGTCTTTCACAGAGAGCAATTTGGTCAAGCAATGGCCGTGAATTATCCACATGGATGACACTGACAAAAGATCTACAAACTGCTGTACGTAGTTTCAGGGTAAATCCTGAGGGGATTTGACTGACCTTGTCACATACAAAACTTACATTTTTAGTTATATAAATCTGCTTTAACTTGGTCTTAACCATCCCACAGAAAAGTATAACCACAAGATATAAAAGGTAAAGCCATTTTAATGTCGAGTTGTAAAACACTGAGGTCAACAGCTTGTGACATTGTCACTTCTGCTGATAACCCACTACTATTATGGACTATATTGAGTTATTTTGCTGAATTCAAGCACCTACAATGTTTGAATCTCAGTAGAACACCCATCTCTGACAAAACATAGCCAAAATGGGAAATATAAGTATAGGATCATTTTGTAGTGGAAATATTATTAGTTAGGATAGATATATAGCTATATTCTCTTAGTTCAACAAGAAGAAAGGTTTGTAGTAATAATGTTTAGGCAAGATATCATGTCTGCATCATGTACTCTGAATAACTACTATGAAGACAATAATATACAATGTAGTAATTATTGTAACTGTCCTACTGAGCTGTTTTGAAACTCTCACATTGCTATTTCTTCCTCATTAAAATTAATAATAAATAAATAAATAAATAAATAAGAGACCAAAGAGAATTCCAGAAAATGAAAATATATTCATTGTTCCATGTTAGGAAGATACAACTTTATCAGTGATTGGCATTATCCCAAAATTGTTACAAAGATTTAGC
>PVKA01018795.1:0-35257 GCA_004027165.1 Ctenomys sociabilis
AGAGGAAGTGGCTAGAGTCCAATAATAATTAACCCAAAGCTTGCTGAAACCAAAGTTGAAGTCAAAGCATTCTTCTCTCAGAGGTCGGGACATTTCGGCCGAGTAAATAGAGCAAGAGACCAAGCAGGATGTGTGTTCACAAAGATTGAGGATGTCTTAAAATTTAACTATGTTTGCTGAAATAGCCTGACCCTCAGATGGTTGTAGTTAGAAATAAGCAGCCCCTAATAAACACGCAGCATGCAGAAGCAACTGCTGCTTTTCTCGCTCTGCATCCCCCGTGTCCCGCTTCTTTGCATGTGTGACCCTTACCCAGGGACCCGAGTGCACTAGACACTCACGAAGTGGACCAAAAGTTAGCAAAAAGATAGGAAAACAGAACCAAATCTTTGAATAAGTTGATTTATTGGACATATACAGTGTTTCACAAGATCTGAATACATATTCTTTTCAGTTCCACATGGGACATTCTCTAAAATAGACCATGTATTAGTCCATAGATTATACTTACATCAATGTAAGAAAGCAGACATTGTCCCATGCATATTATTGACCACAGTGCAATGAAACTGGAAATAAATGACAAAAAACCCCCACAAACCTCCGGATATGTTTGGAAATTAAGTAATATCCTCCTCAGCAACCAGTAGGTTACAGATTAAGCAATATCTAATGAAAATTCAAACAAAACTTACCATAATTCGTGGGATGCAATAGCAGCAGTTCTCAGAGGGAAATTCCTAGCAGTAAGCTCACACATTAGGAAGGCAGAATGGCAACAAATAAATGCCACAATGCTGCATCTCAAGGTTTTAGAAAAAGAGCAAACCAAGCCTAAAGCCCAAAAATGGGAGGAGGTCATGAAGATTAGAGCAGAAATTAATGCACTTGAGACAAAGAATTAATGAATCCAAAAGCTGGTTTTTAAAAGATTAAATAAAATCAATAAATCCATAGCCTACCTTATAAAAAGAGAAAAGAAAATCTCAAATTGAATTAATAAGGAATGAAAAAGACAAAATTACTATAAAATCTGTGAAAATTCAGAAGCTCATAATAGCTATTTTGAAAATCTTTACTTTCACAGAATTGAAGACATAGAAGAAGTGGACAGACACTAGATAGGTACAAATTACCAGTACTTAGTCAAGAAGATGCAAATGCTTGGCATAACCCAATATGAGCCAATAAAATTGAAAATGTAATAAAGAACTTAACAAAAAAGAAAAGCCCAGGTCCTGATGAATTCATAGTTAGAAAAAAGTTTTATCCCAATTCTCCTCAAACTCTTCAATGAAATAGAAAACAAAGCAATACTCCCAAAATCATTCCAGGAGGAAGTAGTACACTGATACCAAAACCAGAGAAAGTCTTAACCAAAAAAGAGAATTACAGACAAACCTCACTCTTGAAAATAGATTCAAGAATCCTCAACAAAAGATTTGCAAATAAAAGACAGAAAGCCATCAGGAAGATTATACACCATGGCCAGGTAGGATTCATCCCAGGGATGCAAGGATGGTTCAACACACACAAACTTATAGGTTTAAGTTTAATAAATCTAATATGCTATATAATAAATCCAAAACTAAAAAACCACATAATCATTGCAATAGATGCACTAAAGGCCACTAAAGGTCCAGCACTCATTCATGACCAAAGCCCTACAGAAAATTGGAATAATGGCCTCTACCTCAATCTGATAAAAGAAATCTATGATAAACCAACAGCCAACATAATTCTAACTGAAAAACTGAAAGCTTTAACTTTTAAATCAGAGGCCTGGGAGGTTGCTTAGTGGAATAAACACTTCTGTGGCAAGCACAAGGGCCTGAATTCAATCTCTAGTTATGCTAAAAAACAATCAGGTACATAGCCAGAATGACTGGCCTGAGATAGCAGGGCCCACTCCGGCAGCTTCCTGGATCCCCCTCTCAAGCTCTCTGAGTGAGTGGGAATTTGCATGACTCGCCCAGCTTCCCAGATCAGTGAGTGTGTGGTGAGTCTGAGGGAGAGACTTTGGCTTCTTCCCAGGTGCGCTACCCGGATCCCCACCCCAGAGCCCTCCAGGTGAGCAACCTGCCTGAGACCTCAGGCACCACTCACCAGCAACTCCCTGGATCCCCTGCCTCAAAGCCAACTGAGTCAGTGGGAATTTCCCCGACTCCCTGGGCATCAAAGTTCTGTGAGTGTGTGGTGAGTCTGAGGGAGAGCCTTTGGCTTCTCCTTGCGTGCTCTGCACCATCCAGAGCCTCTGTCCCCAAGACATCCTAGCCAGAGACCTGCCTGAGACACCCAAGACAGACCTACCTGGCAACTACCCATAACCACTGCCTTCAAAGCCACCATGGGAATGAGAACTTTTGGTGACTCTCCTGGCACTCAACCCATCCCCGCCTGGCCGGGTGAGTGTGAGGGAGAGCTTCTGCGCCCCCCCTCCCCTGGGCTCCCCTAACCAGGGACCCAACAGAGGGAAACCACAGGAGCTGGAGCAAAAAGGAACAGAACACAACAGCTAGATCCAGGCCAGGCATAACTGGATAATCTCAAATTTAATAGACTGGCACCTGGATCTCACTACACGCTAAGTCTATAGGTGCACCAAAGCTCCACACCAAGGTCAGAGGTCAGTGCCATAAAAAATGACAAAGACAAGGAGAAAAATGAAATATCAGGTCTCGAGTTCACCAATAAGTGCACAGAACACTAGCTCAGCTGAAATGAATGAATTAACAGAGAAGGAAACAAAGGAACAACAGCAGAAAGGTATAGAGGAACTCAGATGAGATATAATTCCTGAAATAAAAAAAGAAATATCTGAACACATAGCATGTGAAATAAAGAATCAAATCCAGAAACATCTGGGTAAAAGCCAATGCCCACCCAGAACAAGTGCAGAGAACACTATTTCAGCTGAAATGTATGAATTAACAGCGTCAGAAGCAAAGAAACAACAGCAGAAAGGGCATGAGGAACTCAAAGCAGAAATAACGTGGTGGCGCATGCTTGTAATCCCAGCACTCGGGAGGCTGAGGCAGGAGGATTGTTGTGAGTTCGAGACCAGCCTGAGCTACAAAGTGAGCTTAAAGCCAGCCTGAACTGCATAGCGAGACCCTGTCTCAAAAAGACAAAAAAAAAAAAAAAAAAAAAAAAAAAAAATTTAAAAAAAAAAAAAAAAAAATTTAAAAAAAAAAAAAAAAAAAAAAAAAAAAAAAAAAAAAAAAAAAAAAAAAAAAAAAAAAAAAAAAAAAAAAAAAATAAAATTTCCAATATCAAAAAAGAATTTTTTGAAATCATAGCATCTGAAATACAGAAACAATTATGGAAATATATGGAGGAAACCCAATTTGGAAGAAACTGCAGAAAAAGAATTAATAGCTACCTCTAAAGAACACCTGGATAAAACAATAGAGATATGACGGAATCCTGGAATATGCAATACAGAAAGAAATAGAATGCATGAAACAGAGTCAAAGAGATATAGAACTACTAAAAATATCAATCATGAGTCTATAAAACCATTTGAGTGAAAGCGAAGACAGAGTTTCAGATCTTGAAGACGCTGGTACAGCTAGAGAAAAAGGATCTCTTAAAAACAACAATAATGCAGGAAAAAATAATCCATCATCTGCAAGACGATGTCAAGATGAACAATGTGAGTTGGATAGGCATCAATGAGAAAGGAGGAGCAAACGAAATAAAAAGAATATGGGCAGAAGTAATCGCAGAAAATTTCCCAAATATGAGGAAACAATTCAGGTAACCAAAGCATACAGAACACCAAATAACTTCAACCCAAGTAAAAACGCACCAGACATCTAATAGTCAAGATCCCAGAAATCCAACACAAATATACTATACTGAAAGCTGCTAGAGAGAAGAAACAGATCACATTCAAAGGAAAACCCATCAGAATTACAGCCGACTTCTCTATACAAACTGTGAAGGCAAGAAGAGCATGGAGCAGAGTTCTTCAAGTCCTGTATGAAAACAAATTCCAGCCCAGACTATTATACCCTGCAAAACTCCCTTTCAAGTTTGATGGAGAAGTGAAATACTTCCACAACAAAGAACAAATAAAGAATTTCATGATAACAAAGCCATACCTTCACAGGCTGCTGAAAGATGTTCTGGAGAGACCACAATGACCAGAACTCTGTCAGTGAGAATGGAAGGAACCCACTAAACAGGACAGACAATTAAACACAGGTTACAAAGGAGTAAACAACACCAGGTAAATATCATGACAAACATAAGTCAGCACATTTCAATTATAACCATCAATGTAAATGGACTCAATTCTCCAATTAAGAGAAATAAACTGGCACAGTGGATTAGGAAACAAAATCCAACAATGTGCTGTATACAAGAAACACACTTAACTCAAAAGGACATTCATAGGCTCAAAGTCAAAGGATGGAAAACAATACTACATGTCCCAGCACCTCAGAAAAAAGCAGGAGGAGAAATTCTGTTCTAAGACAGTCTCAACTTCAAACGAAGAATGATCAAATGACACAAAGAGGGCCACTATACATAGGCTAGGGGAAAAATTCAAGAGCAAGAAGTAACACTTATAAATATCTATGCAGCAACTATGTAAGACAAATCTTAATGGACATGAAAAACCCAATATCTAAGACCACAGTCTTAGCAGATCTCAAAAAGATAGGTCAACCAGACAAAAAAAATCAGTAAAGAAGTAACAGAACTGAACCAGAGCTTGAAACAAATGGACCTGGTGGACATATACAGAGTGTTCCACCCAACCACAGCCAAATAAACATTGTTTTTGGCTGCACATGGGTCATTTTCCAAAGTAGACCACATACTAGTACAGAGGTCATGTGTAAGTATATGCAAGAAAATAGAAATTATCCCATGCATATTATCTCAGCACAGTGCAATGAAACTGGAACAAAATGACAAAAGAAACAAGAAAAACCTGTTAAATTCATGGAAATTAAACAACACCCTATTCAGCAACCAATGGGTCACAGATGAAATTAAACAAGAAATTCAACAATATCTACAATTCAATGAAAATTCAAGCACAACGTTCCAGAATTTATGGGATGTAATGAAAGCAGTTCTTAAAGAGAAAATCATAGCTATGAACTCGCACATTAGGAAAACGGAATGGGAACAAATAAACACCCTAATGTTGCACTTCCAACATCTAGAAAAAAGAAGAACAAACGAATCCAGAGCACAAAGACTGCAAGAAATCATAAAGATTAGAGCAGAAATTAATTCAATTGAGAGGAAGAAAACAGTTCAAAGAATCCAGAAATCAAAAAGTTGGTTCTTTGAAAGACTAAATAAAGTTGATAAGCCTCTAGCCAACCTCATCGAAAAGAGGAAAAAAAATTCAAATACAAGCAATAAGAAATGAAAAGGGTGAAATCACCACAGACTTGGTGGAAATTCAGAAGATTGTCAATAGCTATTTTGAGAATGTTTATACTCACAGAATAGAAGACACAGATGAAATGGACAGATTCCTAGAAAGGTACAAATTACCAAAACTGAACCAAAGAAGATACAACAACTCTCAATAAGCCAGTAACAGCCAACGAAATACAAAATGTAGTAAGAAGCCTACCGACAAAGAAAAATCGAGGTCCTGATGGATTCACAGCTGAATTCTACAAGAAATTTATAGAAGATATAATCCCTACACTCCTCAAACTCTTTAATGAAATTGAAAAAGAAGCAGTCCTCCCAAAATCATATCTGGAGGCAAGTATTATACTGATTCCAAAACCAGGGAAAGACACAACTAAAAAGGAGAACTATAGGCCAATCTCCCTCATGAACATAGATGCAAAAGTACTCAATAAAATCCTGGCAAATAGAATACAGCAAAGTATCAGGAAGATCATACACCATGACCATGTAGGATTCATTCCAGGGATGCAAGGTTGGTTAAATATTTGAAAATCTATAAATGTAATACACTATATTAATAAACTGAAATCTAAATACCACATGATCATCTCAATTGATGCAGAGAAAGCTTTTGACAAAGTCCAACACTCATTCATGTTCAGAGTCCTACAGAAAATTGAAATAGATGGACTCTACCTTAAGTTGATAAAAGCCATCTATGACAGTCCAAAAGCTAGTATAATCCTAAATGGGGAAAAACTGAAATCTTTTACTCTTAAATCAGGTACCAGACAAGGATGTCCTCTATCACCCCTCCTATTCAATATTGTCTTGGAATCCTTAGCAACAGCCATTAGAAAAGAGGGAGAAATAAAGGGAATAAGAATAGGTAAAGAAGACGTTAAATTATCACTATTTGCAGACAACATGATACTTTACTTGGAAGACCCCAAAAATTCCACCAAGAAACTACTAGAACTGACAGGGAAATTCAGTAGCATAGCAGGATACAAAACCAATACTCAAAAGTCAATAGCATTCCTCTACACAGATAACAAGCACACTGAAAGGGAAACAATAGAAACAATACCTTTTACAATAGCACCGCAGAAAATGAAATAACTTGGAATTCACTTAACCAAGGAAGTCAAAGATCTTTTCATGGAAAATTACAACACCCTAAGAAAAGAGATTATAGAGGATTTCAGAAAATGGAAAGATATTCCATGCTCCTGGATAGGAAGAACCAACATCGTGAAGATGGTCATACTCCCAAAATTGTCGTACAGATTTAATGCAATCCCTATCAAACTGCCACCAACATACCTCCCAGATATAGAGAAATCAATCCTAAAATTTATTTGGAACCACAAACGACCTAGAATAGCAAAGGCAATCTTGGCCAATAAAGACAAGGCAGGAGGCATCACAATTCCTGACTTGAAATTATACTACCAAGCCACTGTGATAAAATCAATATGGTATTGGCAACAAAATAGACTTGAAGATCAATAGAATACATTAGAAGATGCAGAGGCCCCTGTGAACACACTCAGTCACCTGATCTTCGACAAAGGGTCCAAACATGCTTACTGGAAGAAAGATAGCCTGTTTAACAAATGGTGCTGAAAAACCTAGCTTTCTATATGCTGAAAACTGAAACTTGACCCAGATCTATCACCATGCACTAAGCTAAAGTCAAAATGGATTAAAGATCTAAACATTAAATCAGGAACACTCATTCGCCTGGAAGAGAAAATAGGAGGAACTCTGGAAGACATAGGGGTAGGTAAAGAGTTCATGAACAAACATATTTGCATGGGAAACACTTGAAAGAATCAGCCACTGGGATCAACTCTTCTTGAGGAGTTTCTGCACATCAAAAGAAATTGTCAACAGAGTGAAAAGAACCCACAAATGTTGAAAAAATCCTAACTAATAAGCAATCAGACAAAGGTCTGCTGTCTGGAATATATAAAGAACTATGATATTGCATGACCCTCAGATTTAAAGACCCAGTTCAGCAATGGGCATCTGAGATGAATACACACTTCTAAGAGGACAAAATTAAAGAAGTAAATATTTATATGAAAAAATGCTGCACCGCTAGCCATCTATGAAATGCAAATAAAAACAACACTGAGATACCATCTCACTCCAGAAAGAATGGCTATCATAAGGAAATCAATCAATAACAAATATTGGAGAGGGTGTGGGGAAAAGGGAATGCTTCTCCCCTGCTGGTGGGTACATAGATTGGTACAACCATTGTGGAGGTCAGTGTGGAGACTCCTCAATAAGGAGGACTGGAAATCTCATTCACCCCGGCTATACCCCTACAGGAAGTTTTCCCAGAAGAACTGAAAACATCATATCATAGCGATATATTTGTACCTATGTTTATAGCAGCACAATTTGTGATAGCAAAATCTTGGAAATAACCAAGATGCCCATCACATGAGGAATGGTTGAAAAATATGTGGTATTTCTTATATAATAGAGTATTACTCAGCTATAAAGAATGATAAAGTTGAAGCACTTATATTGAAGTGGATGCCGCTTGAACATATACTTGTAAGTGAAATAAACTAGACACACATGTGCAAACTTCGTATAGTCTCCCTAGTATAAGAAGTCAAAAGAAGAAATAGAAATGTACAACAACTAAAAACAATTGAGTCAGATAGGGCAAAGTGAATGGCATATGCTGCAGGGTACTAATCAGCTTTTCTTCTGGATGGTGAACAACCTAAGTTCACAGATCAAAATTGGAGAAATAAAAGAGCCGCAAGGCCAGCCAACATTTTGGCCCTAGCCTTTCAAGGTCAGCGAAGACTCAGGGCATTGGAGAACCTTCACTGTAACATCATGAAACTCAGTCGTGCCCCAAATTTTCTGGTCAAGGAGATTATGGAGCCACAGAGGAAAGTGATTGATGATGTATGGTGTGCCTTGGGAGAATCACTTGAAGAGAAAACTTTCTCTCAGGCTCTCATTGAGAGCAAACTGATCAAGCACTGGCCGTGACTCATTCTCATGGATGACACAGACAAAGGATCTACAGAGTAAGGTACAGGATTACAAGATAAACCCTGAGGAGACCTCACTGAAACAAAAGCTGCATCTTTTGGTATATAGGTCTTGATCTATCTCAGTCTTAACCATCCAGCAGAAAAGTATAAAAGTGAGGTATATAATGTGGGGCCATAATAATAAGTTGAGCTGTAAATGGCTATAGTCAACAACTTATTCAGATAACTCACTATTATTGTGGAATGCTGGACTGTTGAATCATGTCGCCTAGTTCAGGCACCTAAATTCATCTTTAAGAGGTCCAGACAAAAAAAGGGGTACAGAAAGGAAGAATCATGGTGTGTGTATAAACAGTAGAGTTAAGATAAATATGCCGTGCTTCTGCATAATTCTATGAGAAGTAAGATTTGCACTAATAGTGGTTGGACAGGATATTATGTTGGCTTCTAGTACTATGTACAACCACTAGGAAAAGAACAAGGTAGAAAGTATTAATTATTGAATATGTGATATAATTCAGCTATGAAAAAATAAGATAAATATATAGGTACACTCCCTTCATTCACTGATTAGAGACATCTGCTATTATAATGTCTGTAAGTATAATATCATGCATGCACCTTTATGACACCAAAACATTACAAAAACATTTTGCAATGTATTGATTTATCAAAGCTGTCCTGTTAATTGATCTTGAGACTCATTGTTATTTGTTCTTCAATAAAAGTAATAATAATAAAAATAAGTACCTACAGAATATGAATAAAAAGTAATTAAAAAATAAGAATAAACACATATTTTTACACGGAAATTTAGAAATCTTGTCATATTCAACCTTGTAGCAAGTCAGTCCTGTGACTTTATTTCATTTTTTATTCTTAATTTAAAAAAGAAAAAGAAACTTACTTGAGAGACAGTACGGTAATAATTGGTATGTCATGACAAAAGGTAGGTATTTAGAAGATCAGAATGACAAGCATTCCAAGCATGACCCTTCTATTACACATTGCTATCTTCAGTGTAGTTGCTCGGTTCACAGGTATCAGCATATGTAGTTAATCAGGGTGAAAATCCTAACAATTAAGTGTTGGTTTCAAAAACCTGCAGATATTTCTCAGGATCATTTCCTTACCCATCTTGTACATATAAATGTATGGTTTTGCCCCTGTCATGTTTCCCAGCTTTTCTTCATTGTCCAGTCCTCAAGTTCACTTTCCTTTTCATTGTGTTATACCTTTCTATTTGCAATTCTTCTTTTGAGTTCTTATAATAGGGAGACTATACAATATTTACACATGTGGTCTGGCTTATTTTGCTTATAAGTATATCCTCAAGTGGCATCCACATAAATATGAAGGCTTCGAGTTTATCATTCTTTATAGCTGAGTAATACAACATTGTATAAAGATACCACATCTTTTTCAACCATTCCTCATGTGATGGGCATCTTGGTTGTTTCCAAGATTTGGCTATCACACGTTGTGCTGCTATAAACATAGATACACATATATCACTATGATATGACGTTTTCAGTTCCTCCAAAAAAATTCCCAGTAGATGGATACCTGGCTTGAATGAGATTTTCAGTCCTAGTTTTTTAAGGAGTCTCCACACTGATTTCCACAATGGTTGCACCAGTCTACATTCCCACAAGCAGAGAAGGGTTCTCTTTTCCCCACAGCCTCTCTAACATTTGTTGTTGGTTAACTTCTTTATGATAGCCATTCTTTCTGGGGTGAGATGGTATCACAGTGTTGTTTTAATTTGCATTTCACGGATGGCTAGTCACGTGGAGCATTTTTTCATATATTTATTCGCTTCTTTAACTTCATCCTCTGGGAAGTGTGTGTTCATCTTGGATGCCCATTTCTGGATTGGGTCTTTAAATTTGAGGGCCCTAATGTTTTTTTACTTCTTTATAAATTCTAGAGAGCAGATCTTTGTCTGAGTGCTTATGAGTTAGAATTTTTTCAAAATTTGTAGGTTGAATTTTGATTTTGTTGGTGATTTCTTTTGATGAGCAAAAACTTCTCAATAGGGTTTCCATTTTTTGAAATCCTCCACGACCTTTTTTAAGAGTACTGTAATTTTCTGTAAAAAGATCTTTGACTTCTTTAGTGAGATGAATTCCAAGGTATTACATTTGTGCGATGTTATTGTAAAGGTATTGTTTCTCTAATTTCCCTCTCAGTGTGTTTGTTATCTGTGTAGAGGGATGCTATTGACTTTTGGGTACTGACTTTATATCCTGCTATGCTACTGGGTTTGTGTATCAATTCCAGTAGCTTCTTCGTGGAGTTTTTTGGATCTTCCAACTAAAGTATCATGCTATCTGCAAATAGTGATAATTTAACTTCTTCTTTACCAATTCTCATTCCTTTCTCCCTCTTGTCTAATGGCTCTAGCTAATGATTCCAGAACTATATTGCATAGTAGGCATATCATTGTCTTGTACCAGATCTGAAAATAAAAGATTTCAGTTATTCCCCATGTAGAATTATATTAGCCATTCGTTTGTCATGGATGGCTTTTATCAGATTGAAGTAGAGGTCTTCTATTCTGATTTTCTGTAAGAGTTTAACATGAATGACTGCTGGACTTTGTCAAAAGCTAATGATTTCAAAACTATATTGAATAGGAGGGGTGATAGAGGACATCCTTTTCTTGTACCAGATCTAAAAGATTTCAGTTTTTCCCCATTTAGAATTATATTAGCTGTTGGGTTGTCATAGATGGCTTTTATCAATTTGAAGTAGAGGCCTTCTGTTCCAATTTTCTGAAGGATTTTGAACATGAATGAGTATTGGACTTTGTCAAAAGCCTTTTCTGCATCAATTGAGAAGATCATGTGGTTTTTAGTTTTCACTCTATTGATACAGTGTATTGCATTTGTAGATTTTTGATTATTGAACCATCCTTGCATCCCTAGGTCGAATCCTACCTGGTCATGGTATAATATCTTCTTGATGATTTGCAGTGTTCTATTTTCTAGGATTTTATTGAAGAGTTTTGCATCTATGTTCATGAGGGAGACTGGCCTGTAGTTCTCTTTTTTATCTGTATCTTTCCCTGGTTTTGGTATCAGTATAACACTTGTCTTCAGGAATGATTTTGGGAGAACTGTTTCCTTTTCAATTTCATTGAAGAGTTTGAGGAATGTAGGGATTATATCTTCTATAAATTTCTTGTAGAATTCAGCTGTGAATCCATCAGGACCTGGACTTTTCTTTGTCGGCAGGCTTTGCATTACATTTCGTATTTCATTGGCTGTTATTGGGTTGTTGAGAGTTCTTATATCTTCTTGATTCAGTTTTGGTAATTTGTACTTTTCGAGGAATATGTCCATTTCATCAGTGTCTTTTATTCTGTGAGCGTAAATATTCTCAAAGTAGCTCTTGATAATCTTCTGAATTTCCACTGGATCTGTGGTGATTACACTCTTTTCATTGCTTATTGCTTGTATTTGATTTTTTTTCTTTCCTGCTTTTGATGATGTTAGGTAGGTGCTTGTCAATTTTATTTAGTGTTTCAAAGAACCAGAGTTTTGTTTTGTTAATTCTTGGAACTTTTCTTCATCTCAACTGAATTAATTTCTGCTCTGATGTTTATGATTTTTTCCCGTCTTTGGGCTCTGGGTTTGGCTTGCTCTTCCTTTTCTAGATGCTGGAGGTGCAACATTAGAGTGTTTATTTGTTCCCGTTCTGTTTTCCTAATGTGTGAGTTCATAGCTATGAATTTCCCTTTGAGAACTGCTTTCATCACATTCCATAAATTCCAATAAGTTATGGTTGAATTTTCATTGAATTGTATATAGTTTTGAATTTCTTGTTTAATTTCGTCTGTGACGCATTGGTTGCTGAGTAGGGTGTTGTTTAATTTCCATGTATTGAGGAAATTTTTTTCTGGTTTCTTTTGTCATTTCATTCCAGTTTCATTGCACTGTGGTCAGATAATATGCATGGAATAATTTCTGTTTTCTTGCATATACTTAAGCATGACCTATGGACTAGTATGCAGTTTATTTTAAAAAAGGACCCATATGCAGTTGAAAAAAATTATATATTCAGCTGTTGTTGGGTGGAACACACTGTATATATCCACCAAGTCCATTTTTTCCAGGCTATGGTTCAGTTCTGCTACTTCTTTGCTAATTTTTTGTCTGGTTCACCTATCTTTTTGGGATAAGGGTGTGTTTAGGGCTCTTGTGAAGATGGTGCTATTGGATATTAGACTTTTCATGTCCATTAAGATTTATCTCACATAGTTGGGTGCTCCAGTGTTGGTGCTTACATATTTATGAGTGTTACCTCTTCCTGTTGAATTTTCCCCTAACCAGTACATAGTGGCCTTCTTTATTTCATTTGATCATTCTTGGTTTAAAGTTGGGACTGTCTGAGAACAGGATTGCTACCCCTGTTTTTTTTTTCTGAGATTCTGGGGCATGAAGGATTGTTTTCCATCCCTTAATTTTCAGCCTATGAATTTCTTTATGAGTTAGATATGTTTCTTTTATACATCATATTGTTGGGTTTTGTTTCTTAATCCACTGTGCCAGACTATTTCTGTCAATTTGTGAACTGAGTCTATTTACATTGATGGTTATAATTGAGATGTGTTGACTTATGATTGACATGTCAGTTATCTGCTGTTGTTTACTCCTTTTTCTCCTGTGTTTAATTATTTGCTCTATTTTGTGGGTTCCTTCTGTTCTCATTGGTGGCATTCTGATCATTTTGGTCCCTCTCTAGAACATCTTTCATTAGTCTGTGTAGGGGTGGCTTTGTCATTATGAAATTCTTTAGCTGTTAATTCTCATGGAAATATCTAATTTCTCCATGAAACTTGAAAGAGAGTTTAGCAGGGCATAGTAGTCTGGGCTGGAATTTGTTTTCATGGAGGACTTGAAGTACTCTGCTCCATGCTCTTCTTGCCTTCATAGTTTGTGAAGAGAAGTCGGCCATAATTCTGATGGGTTTTCCTTTGAATGTGATCTGCTTCTTTTCTCTAGTGGCTCTGAGTATATTACCCTTGTGCTGGATTTCTGGGATCTTGACTATTATATGTATCAGTGAGTTTTTAATTGGGTTGAAATTATTTGGCATTCTGTATGCTTCAGTTACCTGAATGTCAGATTGTTTTCTTATATTTGGGGATTTTTCTGCTATTATTTTTGTCCATATTCTTTTTATATCATTTATATTGACTCCATCCTTCTCATTGATGCCTATTCGTCTCACATTGTTTATCTTTGCATTGTGTTGCAGATGATAAATTACTTTTTTCTGCATCCTAGTTATTTTTAAGAGATCTTTTCTTACCTTTTCACTAGGTGCACCAGCATCTTCATGATATGAAACTATCTTTACTTTCATTCAAATGATTTTGCAAACTTGTGATTGAGATTTTAAATTCCTGTACATCTTTTTGACTCTACTTCATGTGATCTATTTCTTTCCTGTATTGCTCATTGAAGGAATCCATCATTTTTCTAATCTCCTGTATTTTTTTTAATGAATGTCTTCTTTAGAATCAGTTATTAATTCTTTTACTGTAGAGTTTTCTTTAAGATTGAGTTTCCTCTACATGTTTCTGCATTTGATTCTTTACTTCAGATGCTATGAATTCAGAGATTTATTTTTTTAAATTTTGCTCTGAGTTCTTCTATACCTCTGCTGTTGCTTATTTACTTCTGATGCTATTAATTCGTACATTTCAGCTAAACTAGTGTCCTCTTTCCTTGTTCTGGGTGAAAATTATGTTTCCTCCATATGTTTCTGTATTTGATTCTTTACTTAAGATGCTATGAATTCAGAGATTTTTTTTATTACACAAATTAATTGTGCTCTGAGTTCCTCTATATCTTTCTGCTAATGTTTGTTTACTTCCAATGCTATTAATTGATACATTTCAGCTGAGCTAGTGTCCTCTGCACTTGTTCTGGGTGGGCTCAAGGCTTCAGATTGCATTTTGCTCCTTGTCTTTATCATTTCATATAGCTCCGACCTCTGACCTTTACTGTAGAGCTTTGGTGCAGTCATAACCTTAGCACCTAATGAAATTCAAGTACCAATATACCAAGTTCTAGTTCATGTAGTTGTGCCTGGCTTCTGTGCTCAGCTCTTTCCTGTTGCTGCCCTTGGAGGTGAGCCTCATGTGCCCCCTTTGGCAAGATGTTCTGCTCCTGGATTAGCTGTGTGGTTTTGATCCTAGTCTCACTGCACTGACTTCAGCTGCAGAGTTTCATCCCAGGCTTATATGCGAGGCCTGGGCTTGGTCTGGAGGCATATGGGAGGGGGCAGGAAGCATAGAATCTCTCCCACCCACTCAGCGGTCCTGGGCTTTGGTGGGTCTGCAGGGCTCCCAAGAGGGGGGTGGATGTTCTCATTCACAAGGTGGGATGTGCTGGATCTGGAGGGGTGGGATGGGTCTGGAGGAAGCAGCGAAAGGTCTTTCTTGAGCGGCAGGCCAGGCCTTGGTCCGAGAGCTCAGGACAGAGCAGCAGCTGTCCCCCACACTCTCAGGGTCTGGGGTTGGGAGGATCTGGAGCAGTCCCTAGACTGTGGCAGAAGTTCTCACTCACAGGGTGGGCCGTGCTCGGGCTAGAGGGCAGGGGCAGGTAGGTCTCTGTGCCTCGGTGGGCCTGCTCCTGGTAAGGGGAGCACAGGACAGTGCAGAAGCTCTGTCACTCTCGTGGGGACTTGGGTTGAGTGGATCTTGAGGAATTATTTTTCAAAGGGAGCAAAGTTTTAGTTATACCAGATGAATAATTTCTGAATATCTAGCATGCGATGTGATGTGATGTTTGTAGGTAACAATATTGCGCTGTATAATTAAAGTTTTGCTAAGAAGTAGAACTTAAATCTTCTTTAATTTTAATGTTTTTAAATCAATACGTGTTTCTGGCACACATTTATTTTTCCTCCCGGCTTCCTTGGGAATTGGTGCATGTACATGACATGTCTTAAGTTTTTTCTCATCTCTTTTTCCTTGCTGTGTTTCCCTTCCCTCTTTTGAGCCTCTTCCCACTTGTTATGGTTTGTGCCCGGGTGTTCCCCAAAGCTTCATGCAGTCATGGGAGGCAGGCTTTTCAGATGGGGCAGAATCTAGAGTTTGTGATTGACTTACAGTTCAGAGCTGGGATTAAGGGTGTGAGTGCTGCCCCTGCTCTAGGGCGGGTCACCTGCACGCCATGAGAGGGACAGAGTGAGGCTTGCCTCTCCTCTTCGCTCTTGTCTTCCACCGCCATGAACTGCTCCTCTGCCACGTGCCACTCTGCCTCAGAACCAGCTGATTGTGGACCGAAACTTCCACAAAATGGAGCTAAATAAACGCCTCTGCATTTCTTAGCTATAAAAAAGATAAATTTTGTCTTGTAAATGGATGCAACTAGAGACCATACTCACAATTAAAGTAAATCAGACCTGTATGTATAAACATCTTATTGTCTTGCTAGTGTAAGAACCTGAAAGAGTAAGTAAAATCTGAAAAGTACAGTAGATACTGCAAAATGGAAGGAATGCATTCGAAGGGAAGAAAAACCTGGGGTGAGGAAAAAGACAGGAGCAGAGGGAGACATACATTTATGTGTGCACGTATGCAGGGTAGCTTGGAAAATTGTACTACTGATTTCTGCTGGTCTAGAGCAATTGATGCCTAATGTTTTTCTTGTTCTTTTAAGTTTCTTATAACTTTATTTTTGTATTTAGTACAGGATGTACAGGGTGTACAGGGTCTCACTGTGTAGATAGGACTCATAGTGATCCTCCTGTTTACAGGCTCCCAAGTGCAGGGATTACAGGAGCACATCACCACAGAGTCTCAATTGCCCTGTCTTCGAGTGCCCCGGGGGTGGGGCTGGCATGGTAGGCCCAGGGATCAAGCCCCCGGCCCCTGTGTCTGCCCAAGCAGGCACTTTAATCTTCTGAGCTATTTGGCTGGTCCCCTTATAACTTTTTAAAAAGCCTTTTTTTTTTTTTTTTTGCATACTTGTATCTGGTACTCTGAGCAAGTAGTTTTTTTTTTTTAATTGAAGAATAAATAGCAATGAGGCAGTTTCAAATCAAATTAACAGGACAGATTCAATAATTAATACATTGCAAATTGTTTTCATAATGGTTTGTGGTCGTACAAGGTGCATACATGATATTCTATTTACAGACACTATTAGAGCAGATGTCTCTAATCAGTTAATTAAGGGAATGTAGCTGTATACTTATTTTTAAAAAGCTGAATTATAACACAGTTTCAATAATTAATACTTTCTACCTTGTAATCTTCCTAGTGGTTGTCCATAGTACTAGTCCAACTGAGTGAATAGTTTGAAGACAAAATTACACAATACAGCAACCACTGTCAATTTTCTCTTGTTTTGTTGGTGGAGGGCTATATCATTTTTTTCCACTATTTTGTATTCTCTTTAGATAGTAATAAAAAACCAGGTATATGACATTTATAGTAGACGTAGTTTCATGCGTACATTACTTGTCTCCAAACTCATCCAATGTATACACATATAGGCACAACTTTTTAAAATATCAACTCACACATTAATAAAAAGTGTTTTTTTTTCAAAAAGTAATTAGCCAGATCAATAAAGTTCAAGACTATCCCATCATATATACAATTTTTATACTTTAAATTATAATTTGTATAGTTTAAAATTTTAAAGTACAGAATCTAGGCAGATACGCATTTCTGTAAATGAGACCTCAGGGGCTCTCTTCCGGCATGCTAGTGCGGCCCAAGTGCACCCTGGGCTGCTCCTGCCCCTGACCCTCTCCTCCTGCTATGCAACAATCTCTTTCCAAAGCCTGAAAACCATCATTCTCAGTAGTAGGTTGGTGGGAGCCAACTTCACAGAGTTGAATAAACATAGAAATAGAAAACAAAAGTCAATTCAGACCCTAATCTTACAGAGATTAGCACTGATGGGGGTGAGAGAGCACAATAAATAGTTGAGGAATTAATTTTTTAATTGGAAGAAGATGTGACCATGTTTATGGATGCAGAACTGGTAACAGGAAACTGAGAGTTTAAGTAGAAAAACTGCCAAGGAAGCAGTTTTGTTTGGTTGGCTTTGTCCAGTGTCTGTTCACAGGCAAATAATTAAGGCCCAGGGGCTGGGAGGCTGTGATGATCCCTGTCTGGGTCAGGGGCCCCTCAGGGACTGGGATCAGGCTCCTCGGATTTAGTTGCTCTTAAACCCAAAGCTGAAGAGTTTATCCCTAAAACATGTACCTCTTTACCTTTACTGTTTAATTTACCACTGTTCTAATCTCTACTCATAAATGTGCTGCACTTTAATGTTGGAGTCACAGCATTCACCTCTGTTTCTGGGGTCAGAGCAGCTACCTCCGTCACTAACATTCATGAGTTGTCCAAACACCCGACTTCAAATTTCTCTGATATCTAACTCAGTTCTCTTGATTTTAGCATCAAACCAGTACAGTGTATCTCAAGCTCTGATCATTCCCTTTACCTAAAGGGCACTATCACTGTCAGTTTTAACTGTCTTCTTGTATTCTGTTTTCCCAGTTTAAATTTTTGTTAGGACCTTAAAAATCCCAGTTCCTCATCCTATCCCTTCCGTCACTCTATCTCTGCTTCATTTTAATTTCTTCTGTCCTGACCCCATGGTGCACCATTTCAGCAATTTGTGTCCGTCCTCTTAATGTCTTTATCTTTCGGTGAATTCACAAGGGTTATCTACTTTCTCCACTTCAATATTCAGAATATAAACTTTTATGCAATATTATTTATACTTCAAACATAGCTTGACTGTCAGAACTATTGTCCCTCATCCTCCTTTAACTGAACAAGTGTCTCCCACCGTGTGACTCCCTTGACATTTAACAGATTCTCTTCATGGTTCTCCTCAGTGGCAGATGTACAAATAGGCAACTGTCACAATGGTGTAATTTTAGTTCAGACTTTCACAGAGGGCTACCGGAGCTCAGAAAATGAGTATTAACATCACACAGGTAGAAAACATCAGAAAGAAACTGGTCCAAAGTGACGGACTCATTCATACGAGGCTACCTTTGAAGAGCACTTTCAGTCCTTCAGTCCTTGTGTTGTCTACGTAACACTCTTGATAATGCATTCCTGTCTGTTTACACTGCTCTTTGTCCTTGTGGGACATCACTTCTGGATCTACGGACAACACCAGCTCAGTTATTTGCAGTTTCTGTGTCTACATCTCACTGATTAGTTGTCTTTCCACTTTTTCTTGGCATTGTTTTAATTTATCTCTATTAAATCAATGACTACCCATGTAGTAAAGACTCTCTAATCTTTAAGTGGGATGTTTTGTACATATCTCAAAGGCAACATATATAAAAATGAGTTCTTTTCAAATTCTTTCATAAAACTATACTATGAATCAAACACTGAATAAAATCTATATTCATAGTTCACTCCCATGTACTTTCCTTACTAAAAACGTGAAACTCTCATAGCCTTTATGTTTGTTGCATCTAACTGGTGACTTTATTAATTATTATTATTATTAATGTATTTGGTAGAGGGCCTCACTACGCAGCTCAGACTCATAGTGATCCTCCTGTTTTTGGCCTCCTCAGTGCTGGGACTGCAGGTGTGTGCTAGCACGCCTGGTCTTGGTGGCTGGCCCAGTGCACCTGGTGCAGGGCCAGCACGTCATGGGGCACTGAGGATTGAACCCTGGTCCTTGCACTTGCTAAGCAGGTACTTAGTCCACTGAACTCTCTTTCTGGCCCTGCTGGCATAATTTAAATTGCTAACATTATAAAAGTTTGTCGTATGAAAGTCATGTTTTGCTGATATCTACATCACCTCATTCCTCTTTTAAAATTCACAAAGGGAGAATCAGATTGAATGTTTTGAAGCAAATTTTAATCCTGGCTACATTTATCCTTTTTATAACTTTACATAAAAGTATAAACAAATAAAAGTGATTAAAGTCAGGCTGCTCTGGGTTAGTTGGAGACTTGTAAAGCAAAACTCACACACTTTTTCCTGTCTCCCAACAAAGTCACAGGAGATCTCTGATACTCAGCTAGCAATTAATTTGCTTTACTAAATAATGTCAATCCTGGACCATGGAAAGGTTGAAGGTGCTTGCTTTAGCTTCATTCATGTTCCTTGTACGCTAGTCAAGGAGTAACATATTCCAAGCACTGCCAAAAGTTGTACCATATTGGCCTTTGTTATAAGAAGTGTGTTTGCTTCCTAGATTGAGGAACTTATTTGCTGACAAGCTGTCAGATATTCACAAATCAGTTAAAAAATCTAGATTTAACTTCTTTGAAAGTGTGGTGCTTAAAGATAATGATTATTTTTACCTCAGAGGGCATAGGTAAGTGATCAAGAGTATGCATATCTTTGGAATTTCAAGACATTCAGGTAGGCAGAGGTAGTTTGTCAACGCTGAAGATCTGATTTTTTAAAAACATCTGAATTGATCCATTAAACTTTTTTTTCAAAGTAAAAAACATGTCTTGCTTGTTCTGGTGCCTGGAGCTCACTTCTTACTGAAGAAATGGTAACGAATGCTTCACTGACTTCCGCGTCTTTTGAGTTAATTTTAGATAATATCCCACCCATGCTTTTTATGAATATATAAACTCCATTAAGTGTTGGCGACTCTTCCCTCCTAAAAAATAAGTTAAATTTTAGTTTAGATGCCTCTTTTTAGCACTTGTGATAGTCTAACATGCTAGGCAATCAGTCTACCACTGAGCTACCTTTCTAGTCCCAATATTAGAAATTTTTAAAATTAAGAAAAGAATTCATTGTATGCTTGAATCATTACAAACTCTTTTAAAAAATTCATTATATAGTTGAAACAGAAATTCAAGGCTCAATTGTTTTCCATGGTAGAGCCACCTTCTCTCACTGAATGATTATAATAGATCTTATAAAAAGAAAAAAATATTTTTATAAAAATAATGGAAACTCAAATGTACCCTGGAAAATGACTTGGAACTCAGTATACGTCACAGTGTAGCTCCTTGGACAGCTTCTAAACGTTTTCTCTGTCTATGCATCAAGAGGAAATTGTCCACTTTCCATCAGAGTCATTTTTCATTAAATCCTTCTTTTTCTCCTCTTCATTCCTTAGTTTCAAGTCTACCAAGAATTCTTTTCTAGCCTTTAAAAAAATTGCTTGTTTTAAGTCAGAGACTTTAAATACTGCTTGGAGGATAGTTCTGTACCTCTAACTAAGCTGAACTTTCCAGATAAATGGAAATGCTGTGGCTGTTAAGTCCAGAGCTTGTTCTTGGGCTAGGACTCCAGGGAATCTCGGTTCCTAGCCCAGCCCCCTTGAGTGCCTGTTTTAGCTTGTGGCTGCCTGAGTACAGACAACCTTCTGATGGGTTCTGACATAGAGCTTAAGTGGCGTCTCTAGAATAGTGTGCAGAATCATAGAAAATATAAATGAAGAAAAGGTGTATCGTTCCTTGTGATGTGACCTGTGCTGCAGAGAGGCATCACTCCAGGCTGGGATGCCCAGAGTAAGCCCGATTCTGAGACACGCCAAGTGCTTCCAGAGTCCACACCACTCTAAGGTCTTTTATTCATTCACGCCAAAGAGAAAAGCCTGTTGACTCTCTAAGGAGTCAGACCACAGTGGCTGGGCTCTTCCATGGGAAGTCTTTACCTGTGACAAGTCTACCAGTGATGGGAAAGACAGAATGTGTACAGCTACCTCCTCCAAGAAAAGCCTGGATGATGGTAATAACTGCTCTGATTTTCTAATTTCTCCTTTGTGTTTCTACTTGTAAGTTTTATGTATATTTCCATTCTAGTCCTCTCCCTGACACTTCCTATAATTTAATGATCTGTTCTGTTCACCTGCTGTCCTCATCCTTCACCCCTAATGCAGAGATGGAAACTTCCCAGTCCTTAGCAGGCCATCTCCCAGTCCCCAGATCTCTCTGTGTCCCCACGTGGTGCATCTGTGCTAGCTGACTTGGGCACCTTCTCAAAAGGACCTTTATTCCCTCCTTCCTTAATACTGAAGACAGGCACAGTTGAAAGCCTGGACATAAATCCTCTCATTCTAAAGAATCCCCAAAGATTGCAGAAAATTGACACCTAGAACACAGAGGGTATCAGAGATAGCTATTGGACAGCTGGAGCTACTTATTCCCAAGCTTTCCCAGTTCTATGAATAGGAGAATCGCAGGGAAGCTTTTCTGCTATCAAAGTCACCCTCAGTCCCACTCACCACTAAGGCCCATGAGGGCACAGAAGACAGCAGCTCTGGTGACAACTGCAAGGAGATGAAGTTTGTCTTCAGCCCTTCTTGCTTGCAGTGCTGCTTCCTTCCCCTGAGCACCTGGGCTCTAAATGTCAGCCTCAGTCCCAAGAACTCTCTAGCCACCTTCCAACTTTCACTCATTTCTTCATTCCAAGAATATCTCCAAGCAACTAGTTCTGGAAAGAGCCTTCATTGGGCACCTAAAAATTTCTCATTATAAAGAAAGCTGCTGTCCACTAGCTCATGCTTTGGGCAAGATCAGGTAACTAATAGATCAAAGCTGTTCTTCTTAATTTGGACTTGATTCTTAGGTCAGTGAAGTGAATCTGTAGTTTTCTGTAGTAAGAGACTAATTGGGGAAGTCATTTATTTTAATGTTCTTTCTGAGAGCCGCAAACACAAAGAGCCACTAGTGGCTGCATCCTTTCTAAGAGAAGTTGAACAAATGATCAGCTATGCCATTGACATGAAGCATCTATGTTGGCAAAATGTGATAGAGATGTCTATCTAGGATCATCCAAAATGTTCTTTTACATTCCTTACCCCTCTGGGAAAAATTTTTTTTGGCTTTCTCTTTTGTCTTTCTCTATTCTCATCCTCAAAATCTGACACCAGTCTCTTATATGTTAGATGAAATGAGTCCATATCTTCCCTTCTGGGATATAAAGGAAGACGCCTGGTACAAAAGAAGTCAGATATAGGCTGGCAGTGCAATTTGAGGGGTACAACGGACGCTTGGCAAGGGAAATGAACTTATTCAAAAGGAAAGAGTTACTGAGTTGAGGAGAAGGACAGGAGAGGGAGTGGGGAAAGAGGTTTATCTATGTGCATAGACAGGATGGATTGGACAACTGTACTGTGCGTTTCTCCTGGTCTGTGGAAAGGAGCAGATGATGCTTAATTTGTTTTGTCTTTTTTCAATTGTTTTCTCCTCCTAATTTCTTATATATTTCTTCCAATTTTACATGCATATATTTGGTAATATGAATAACTGGTTGGAAGACAACATTCTGCATTACAACAAATACTGTGAAATTAATATGACATTGTTAAGTGAAATTCTGTGTCACTTGTAATTTTTCTTTTAATACAATTTTGTACTCTCTTTATAAAAAATAGTAGAAGGGAAAGAAAGCAACTTTCTTTGTGATAGCCGAAAATAAAAAGACACAAACAAATGCAACCTTCACTCAGAAAATGTGGTATAGGGCAGGAGAGAGAGGGCTTTGCAGATTTTTTTCTTTCTATTAGAAACTTCTAATTTAATTTAACTTTTAATTTAAATGTGCCAAATAAAGCCCCACAGTTTTAGACTGCGAGATGTTAATACATTCAACAAAAATTTTTATCACTTTACTGTCGTGAATTTAGAGTAATAATCCAGATCCATTTTGATTATGGTTGAAATATCCTTTCTAAGTTACACTTTACAGACATCACAAATCCCTTATAATAATGTAAGCAAAATAACTATTCCCTAAAGGATGAACTTGAGAACTTGAGTCCATTCCTCAGGACTTGCACTTCTGTGTGGACTCTCCGATGGGGAAGGACTCCTTTTTGGAGATGGGGATCTGAACTTTGATCAGCTGCTTCTTGGCAGTGAAAGAGACCTAGATCTTTTTCTTGATGTTGTATAGCAGTTTTTGTTTCTCTTTCTTAAAATTTGTTTTGCTTATTTGTTTGTACTGGGGATTGAATGTAGGGCTTTTTTTTTTTTTTTTTTTTTTTTTTTTTTTTGTATTGAGCCACATCCCCAACATTTAAAACATTTTTTATTTTGAGATGGGGCCTCAGGAATAATTTTTAATATAGTTTTATTTTATTAAAAATAAAATAAAATTTCTTATCTTTCTGTTTTGATTTATTATTTGAGATAGGATTTTGCAGTGCAGGTCAAGCTGGCCTTGGACTCACTATACAGCGTGGGCTGGCCTCAAATTTACTATGTTGCCCAGGGTAGTCTGGAATCCCAGCAATCTTCCTGCCTCAGCTACCAAGTTCAGGATTATGAGACATGTGCCACCACACCAGTCTAAAATAAAATAAAACTTCATAACAGAATAATGAGTGAATAACAATAAGTGTACTGTGCATTGTTATCTTCAAAATGGTTAGAGTGAAAGAAATAGACAAAAATATTCTCCAGTATCTGCTTGTTTCTCCTTTGGAAGAAAGAGTGTTTTTGACTAACAATGTTCTTAACAGGAGAGCTTAAAGTCTTGTGGATGCAGGACTCAGGTCCCTCCTATGAGAGAAAGTAGAAGAGTGGAAGGAATTTGCAGGATGGCATTATGCCTTGAGAAACCTGAGTCTCTGGAGGAAATGGCTTCCATTCATTTTTTTGACTTGACTTGTATATATTTCAAAAAAGAGTGTTGTTTTCAATTTTACAATTGTATCCATACAGGATCCTCAGAAGTAACCTGTGCAGTGGGTAACTTCACCCTCACTGGCCCATTTACCTGCTGGTACACACAGCTGGACATTCCCTGTTGTTCAAGCACACAGGTAATGTAGTCTTGCATCTAAGATGGACTTGAGGTTAATGTATTTATAAGTGAAATGAAATTTAAGCTTTTCTTGGGTGAGTTAACCCTTGGTTACAGACTGCTGGCAAGGTCAGGAGGGTTAAAATCAGGACTGTCAGAATCAGCAAGATTAAACACTTTGTGAGCACAAAAGCTGGCTATCAAAATGAATTGTACAACCTAAACAAAAACAATACTGGTAAATTTGGCTAAAAAATGGCAAGTAAAACAGGAGTCTTTTTTTAGGACTGTGGCCCACCATATAGTCTTCCCCCCCATTATTTTGAATATTGAATTATCTTTAACACAAACTTTATAATTCCAATCTTCCATGACACAGAGTTTATTCCTAAAGTAAAACAATACAAGAAAAATTTAAAAGAAAACTGTAAGACTCTTCACTCTGATCCTCATGAGATGATAAAAGAAAAATGCACCTGCAACTTGAATGAAAGCAGCATCCTAAAATAATAGCAAAAGGGTGGGTAAAGCCACAAAAATCATCAGAGGATGTTGCAGTGACATGAAGAGACATGTTTTGCTCCACCAGAAAGCGCATTCCTGAAACTCAGCGGTAGCGGCTCCTGTACTTCTTGTTGTATTGGGAATCAAACTCAGGCTCTGTGCCTGCCGCGAAGGTGCCGTGCCCCTCAGCTGCATCCCCACGCAGCATTTGATGCATTGCCGGTGATGCTCCACTGGGCATTAGGGGTGGCAGAGGTGTGGGCGTGAAAGGAAGAGGCCTCCCGAATCACCCGAGGGGAGCGGTCAGAAACTGAGGCAGCGCCGCCGGCGGTGCCGTGAAGGGAGCGCGGGTCCAGCTGCTGCTGAGCTGCGCTGCATGCCCTCAGAGAGCTCACAGTCTGGACAGGGAAAGCAGATGCATGCTCAACGCGAGCAAAGAAGCAGAGTTTAGACTCAGGCATAAGACAGGAGAGGCAGAGGGCTGGAGAAAGGAGCTGCAGAAAATTCCGAAATAGCAGAGTTTTCACAGGAGAAATGAGGCTAAACCACTGTATCTCAGGGGTCAGAATTTTCTGGCAATTCTCACAGAATTTCATTGAAACTAACCACGATGGTGATTGAGGAAGGGCTCAAAGCCCTGTTAAGTTATAAACGTAAATGTCCTATTAATGCTGGATGTGCGGTGCGTGAGGTAGGGAGCAGGGCCACTTTGTGGCATCCCTGGGCACTGGTCCCCTTGGCACCCTGGGCCTTTTGCCACCCAAAGCCGTAAGGTGTGTATGCGATGATGACAAACGGAAATATAATTCAGCCTGTTCAAGTTTGATTTTTTTCTTCTGAACTTAAAAATATTAAATATATTTCCCTTAGAGATAGAAGAATTGTGACCCCAAGTATTGTATTGTATTGTGGTCCCTATTAGAGTCAGCCTTCACCATTTGGTGTCTTAAAAAATTTAAAAGGAACACAAAATAATGATAATAAAAAATAGAAATGATACAGAATTTCACTAAACAAAATACTCTGAATTTGACAGTATTTATTGCACTGCATAGTGCTGTCTTCAAATTAATTATTCAGATTACCAGATATATGCACGCCAAATTGGAAAAAAAAGTTATAAGAAAACAAACAAAAAAAAATTCAAGCGTTAACTTCTCCTTTCCACGGAGAGCAGAAATCAGCAGTGCAATATTCCAAGCCATCCTGAATACATACACAGATATGTCTCTTTGCCCTGCTACCTCCTCTTGTCCTTCTTATCTGGTTGCATCCATTTACTGATAAAAGCCTCAAATTTATCCTTTTTAGTAGCTGAGTAATACTCCATTGTGTAAAAATACCACATCTTCTTTATATATTTCTCAGTTGACGGGCATTTGTGTTGCTTCCAAGATTTAGCTATGACACACTGTGTTGCTGTAAATGTAGGTGGGCATATATCACTGTGGTATGATGTTTTCAGTTTGGAAAAATATCAATAGCTGGATTGAATGGGACCTCCAATCCTAGTATTTAAAAGCAATCTCCACACTGATTTCCATAGTGGCTGTAACAGCTCCTCCAGCATTTGTTATTGGCTGACTTCTTAATGACAGCCATTTTTTTTTCTGGGTGAGATGGAATCTCAGCATTACTTAAATTTGCATTTCTTAAATGACCAATGATGTTGAACATTTTGTCATTTTTTTCTCATTAAAATGAATAAAAATTATAAAAAAATAAAAAATGTAACAAGAAAAACAAAAAAGGTTTGAGAGTAGGATCTTAGGAAGATGTTTGTATATTTGCATGCATAATAGTATCAGTCATTGAAGCCTAAGGACAGAAGCAACCAAATGTTCATCAATAGAGGAATCAATAAAATGTGGTATGTATTACAAAAATATATTTAATTGCCATTTCTATTTCTTCATTGGAGAAGTATATCTTAGATGCTCACTTTTGGATTGGGTCTTTGAATTTTGGGAGCCTAACATTAGAAACACTTTTTATATGTTCTACATAGAAGGCCTTTGTCTGAGAGACCGCTACATTTTCTTTCCAGTTCACGGGCTTTCTTTTCACTCCATTGTTGATTGCTTTTGATGTGAAGAAACTTTACAATAAGAGGAGATCCCAGTTGTTGATCCTTGGCAATATCTCCTGTGCAGTTTAGTTTTTGTTCATGAACGGCCTACCTACCCCTATGTCTCTAAGACTTCCATCTATTTTTCTCTCCAGAATATTAAGTGTTTCTGTTTTAATATTTAAATCTTTTGATCCATTTTGACTGTAGTTTAGTGCACAGCAATAAACATGAGTCTAGGTTTAGCCTTTGGCATATGAAAAGCCAGTTTTTCCCACATCATTTATTGAAGAAGCTGTCTTTCTTCTAGTGAATATGTTCAGCTGCTTTGTGAAAGAGAAGGTGGCTGAGTGTGTTTGTAGTCGTGTCTGCCTCTCCTAGTTTGTGCCATTGGTCCTCAGGTCTGTTTTGTTTTCCAGCACCATGCTGAGGTATCACTGTAACTTTGTAGGGTAATTTTAAGTCAATGATGTGATGTCTTTTGACTTTCCTTTGTTGCCTGGGATTGCTTTTACTATTCTGACTCTCTTCTGGTTCCAGATGAACTTTGGGAATGTTTTCTCTAGATCTGTGAGGTATACTAATGGTATTTTAATTGAGATTGCATTGAATATGTATAACAATTTTGGGAGAATGGCCATTATCATAATGTTGGTTATTTCTACCCAGGAGCAAGGAATATCTTTCGATTTTCCGAAATCCTCTTCAATCTCTTTTCTCAGCATACTGTAGTTTTCACTATATAAATCTTTTACTTTATGAGACTGATCCCTAAGTATTTCATTTTTTGGTGTTATTGTTAAAGGTGCTGCTTAACTAATTTCACTCTCTGTGCTTTCATTGTTTATGTACAGAAATACTATTGCATCTGATCTATGGTCTCGGTGGAGTTTTTGGTGGTCTTCTAGAATATCATATCATCTTTGAATAATGATAGTTTCACTTCTTTCTCTCCAGTCATTATTTCTTTTATTTCTCTGTCTTGTCTAAATGATTTGGCTAATATTTTCAGAATAATATTGAATAGGATTGGAGACAGTGGGCATCCTTTTTTTTTTTTTTTTTTGTTCTTGATTTTAAATGGAAGGCTTTCAGGTTTTGTCCATTTAGCATGTTGTTGGCTGTTGGTTTGCCATAAATGCCTTTTATCAGGTTGAGGCATAGAACAACTGTTCTGATGTTCTGTGGGGTTTTTATCATGAATGAGTTCTGGGCTTTGTCAAAATTTTTTTCTGTATCTATTGAGATGATCATGTAGCTTTTGTCTTTGGATTTATTGATGTGCTGTTTTCATTTATTGATTTGCATATATTAAACCATTTCTGCATTCCTGGGATGAATCCCACTTGGTCATGATGTATAATTTTCTTAATAATTTTCTGCTGTTTGTTAGTATTTTATTGAGTATTTTTGCATCTATGTTCATGAAGGAGAATGGCCTGTAGTTTTCTTTTTTGGATGGTCCTTTTTTTTTTTTTTTTGTATTTAGGACAAGGTCTACAGGGTCTACAGGGTCTCACTGCACAGATCAAACTCATGGTGATCCTCCTGTTTACAGCCTCCCAAGTGCTGGGGTTACAGGTGTGCACTACCTCCCCCAGTCTCAATTGCCATGTCACTGCACCCCAGGGGTGGGGCCAGCACGGCAGACCCAGAGATTGAACTCTTGGCCTCTGCATCTGCCTAAGTAGGCACTTCAATCCACTGAACTATTTGCGCAGCCCCTCTTTCTTTGGTTTTGGTATCGGAGTAATACTTGTCTCCAGGAGCAAATTTGGGAAAATTGTTTCCCTTTCCATTTCATTGAAGATTTTGAGGAGTACTGACATTAAGTCTTCTTTAAATTTCTTGTAGAATTCAGCTATGAATCCCTTAGGATCTGGGCTTTTTTTTTTTTTCCATTGGTAGGATTTTTAAATTACATTTTTAATTTTATTTTCTGGTGTTGTGTTATTCAGAGCTTTTACAACTTCTTGATTCAACTTTATTAGTGTATATGAATCTAGGAATCTGCCCATCTTTTTCATCTTATTAAAGATTTTGGAAATAGCGGACCTGGACAGCGACTGGCTGAGACTCGATGGCTCTCTAGCCCTCCTCAACCGTGGTGCTGGTGGTGGTTGGTTGTGTGAGCCCAGGCTTCAGTGCTGTCCTGGAGGTGTGTAGCACCCCTTCTGTGTTCTCCTTACTGGTGTATGCCTGACTTTGCACCTCTGTCTACAAATACCTCTATGGTCTTGGGGGAGTTTCCAAGATCTGAATATTTGCAGATTCTGGTTCAAGATGAATGTATCTGAAGCTAAATCCTGCTTTCAAGACTGAGTTTCCTAAAGTGGTATAAGGTTGGGGTCTAGATGTCACCCCAAAGCCTCATGCAATCATGAGACAGGCTTCCTAAATTTGTGATTAATTCATGATCCAGTGCTGGGATTATGGGTGTGAGGGCTACATCCGTCCTGGGCTGCAGCTTGCTTCCTGAATAAGGGAGGGAGGGCTCTGCTGTCTGCCACTCTTCATCCCTTTTGACCTCGCTGTCTTCTGCCATGTGCTCTTTGGCCGTGGAGTCGGCTGAGTGTGAACTGAGACATCCACAGACGGTGAGCTACATAAACCTTTCCTCCCTTAAAGAAAAGATTTTGGAAATGGATACTGATGATCTTCTGAGTTTCTGTGGGGCCTCTCATTATTTTGCTCATTTCATTCTTTATTGCATGATTTGGAATTTTTTTTTTTTTTTGTCTTTTTTGATAAGATTGTCTAGTGGCTTATCAATTTTATTTATTTTTTCAAAGAACCAACTCTCTGATTAATCCTTTGTATTGTTATCTCCATAACATTAATTTTTGGTCTGATCTTTATAATTTCCTGCTTTTTTCTACTTCGGGCTTGACTTGTTCTTCTTTTTTCTTTCTTTTTTTTGAAAATTTCTGAATTTAGTTCAACTTTTAACATCACATTTTCAAGAAAAATGAACCTTTTGCATAAGAAATTTGAATATAATCATACCTAGATACACAAAAATGGAATAGTCCAAAACTTAATGTAAAGAAAACAACCATTAGAGCATATAAATAAAAAATATTAGCTATGGAAGAACAAAATTAAATAGCATCTTATTCCACATTGGAAAGAAAAGAAAAAGACCGAGTGTTTAAGAAGACTAATTAAAGGATTGAAAGAAAATAAGATCTGTCCCCCCTTTGAATTTTATACTTAGCAAAATTGCCTTTGAAAACTAAAAGTAAATATTTTCCAGTTATACAAACTCAAAATTTTTATTCTAATACCTCCAAACGTAGCATATAGGAAATAACAAAGAGCATAATCCAGAAGGCAAGAGAAGTTGCTGTATGGTCCTGGATAAAGAATAAAGAGCTCTCAAAGTGATAATTATGCAGGACTATGTAAAATATATTGGATGAACCCGTTTCAAAGGTCATTAAAGATATCTATGTAACAGTATCAATCTTATGTCGGGTTTCTTTTTTCTAGGAGCTTAAGGTGCAGCATATGATTGTTTATTTGGGCTTGTTCTGTTTTACTAATGTGTGAATGTATCACTATAAATTTCCCTTGTAGGCTTGAAAACAGGAGGATCACCATGAGTCTGAGCTGCACAGAGACCCTGCACAAAATACTTTAAAAAATTTCCCCTGTAAAACAGCTTTTATTGCATCCCACAGGTTCCTGTAGGTTGTATCTGCATTTTCATTTGATTGTAAATATTGTTTTATTTGTTCTTTAATTTAATCTGTAACCCAGTGGTTGTTCAGGAGGGTGTTTATATCCATATCTTTACCATGTTTTCGTCAATAATTTCCAATTTTACTGCCTTATTGTTAGATAATATTCGTGGGATAATTTCAATTCCTTTACATTTACTTAAGCATGCTCTGTGTGCCAGTATACGGTCTATTTAGGAGAATGTCCCTTGTGTGGCTGAATGTATTCTGCTGTTGCTGGCGGAACACTGTAGAGGTCTACTAAATCTATTTGTCCACAAGTTTGGTTTAGTTCTGTTATTTGTTTGCTGATTTTTTTGCCTAATTGATCTATCTCTTCATGACATTGGGCGTTGAAGTCCCCCATTACAATTGTATTATTACTCACTTGGTCTTTCTTCTTTCTTTCTTTCTTTCTTTCTTTCTTTCTTTCTTTCTTTCTTTCTTTCTTTCTTTCTTTCCTTCTGGTACTGAGGATTGAACTTAGGACCCTGTGCTTGTTCATTTGGTTTTTCATATCTGTTAAAATTTGTATTATGTAACTGGTCCTTCTACATTGGTTGCATAGAGCCATGAGGTGATTTTTGAAGAAGAAATAATAATTAAAATAGTAATAGAGTTGAGAAATTGATGGGAGAATGAAAGTTTAGAAAACCACTGTTGATATATGCTAATTTTTTAAAAAAATGTCTGAGCTGGGGCCAGAGAGATGGCTCAGTAGAATAAGTACTTCCCTGGCAAGTGCAAGGGCCCGAGTTCAATCCCTGGTTCCACCAAAAAAAAAAAAAAAAAAAAAAAAAAAAAAAAAAAAAAAAAAAAAAGTCTGAGCTATAGAATGCAGTAGAATATAAATAACATGCATGCATAGGTGAGCCAAATAGACTTGTTTTTCAGGAAATCCCAGTGGAGAAGGAATAGAGCTCTCTGCAGCATATGAAGACTGTGATGCAAGGTCAATGACAAAAAAAATGGGACAAGGTGAGGGAGGGCTGCGAGGGAGGGGTGAGGACCGAGCAGCTGCAGGTACTAGTGCAGGAGCTCTCGGACCACTTCCTGCTTCCTTCCAAGAAGTAGCATCCCCAGTGGCCTGCAGGAACCACAGCTCCATCACTGAATTTATTCTCACTGGGATATCTGCTCAGCCCTGGATTGAGGCCCTGCTCTTTGTGCTACTCCTAGGGATTTACATCCTGACCGTGGTGGGGAACCTGACAATGCTGCTGGTGATCAGGGCTGACTCCCACTTGCACAGCCCCATGTACTTCTTCTTGAGCAACTTGTCATTCCTGGATCTCTGCTTCTCTTCAGTTACTGTGCCCAAGCTGCTGGAAGACCTCCTGTCCGAGGAGAAAACCATCTCAATGGAGGGCTGTCTGACTCAGGTCTTCTTTGTGTTTGTCACTGCTGGGGCTGAGGCCTTTCTTCTGGCAGTGATGGCCTATGACCGCTGTGTTGCCATCTGCTACCCACTGCTCTACGGCCAGATGATGAGTGACAGGCTCTGTGTGAAGCTGGTGCTGCTCTCGTGGGCCCTGGCATCTCTCAATTCAGTAGTCATTTTGCTGTTGGCTGTTAATCTAGACTTCTGTGAGGCCCGAACCATACAGCACTACACCTGTGAGCTGCCCTCTCTCTTCCCTCTATCCTGTTCAGATGTGTCCTCCAGTGTCGACATCCTGATGTGCTCCACCTTACTGCACGCGCTGGGAACCTTTCTGCCCATCCTTTTCTCTTATGCCCGAATCGTGTCCACTGTCCTGAGCATGAGCTCCACCACAGGCAGAAGCAAGGCTTTCCAAACCTGCTGCTCGCATCTGACTTCAGTGATCCTGTTCTTCGGGTCTGGCCTGGCTCGCTATCTGATGCCCACCTCAGGCTCCTCCCTGGATTTGCTCTCCTCCCTGCAGTACAGCGTGGTCACCCCCATGCTGAATCCCCTCATCTACAGCCTGAAGAACAAGGAGGTGAAGGCGGCTGTGAGGAGGATGTTAGGGAAACGCTCATAGCAAGTTAGGCAATGGATAGGAAATCAGCTTGCTTTGCCAGGTATTTAAATTTAATGCAGAGTTCTGAACACTAATTTAGAGGCAGCCAGGAACCACTCTGTCCCTTGCTAGAATGACAATAAACAGGATAATACACAAAGCCATCTCGTTTATAGCTGTACATCTATGGCCCTCACTTTCTTTGCTCCGCTCTCACACCAGCACCACAGGTGTTTTCCTGGGGCGCACGGCCAGCTGTTGCTGCCCCTCAACTGGTCATTTCTTATCTTAGTTTTCACCCTTATTTTTTCATCTTATTGATCTACTCTGTCATAGATTTTTTTCACTTATTGTCTCCTGCAATAGTTAGACTATTTTATTTTTTCCTTATGCTTCTAAGTAATAGTCTTAAATCTGTTATTGAATTTCAAACTTAAAAACAAAATGTGTTGATGCTTCTTATGAAGGGCTAAGTTTATTCTACTTGTACAGCTTCTCCTTTCCTCTGCCACTGGTGCTATTCCTTCAGTTTTGTTCTTCATTCTTAGACTGCTTTGCCCTGGTGTCACTAAGCAGTCATTATCTTTATATTATGTGATTTTTTTTTTTTTTTTGGCTTTTTGAGACAGAGTCTCACTTTGCAGTTCAGGCTGGCCTTGAGCTCATCTTGTAGCCCAGGCTGGCCTCAAATCCACAGTGATCCTCCTGCCTCAGCCTCTCGAGTGCTGGAATTACAGGTGTGCACTATCACACCCAGATTATGTGAATTTTTAATCAATTAAATTATAAATAAAATTTATATGGCTTATCGATCTTGTTCTGTGCAATGATTTAACATTAGCTGACATCTCTTTCCCAGTGCACTCCCCATTCCTACTTTCTGTTTCTCACAGTATAGCATAATGGTCAGACAGGCTTTAAAAGAGCCAGTCATGTTGAATCTGTGTCCATGCAAGCTTTCCAAGTATACTACACGTGAGTAGTACTGTATCATGCTGCTCTTGTGAGAACTAAATGAAATAGGAAATACAGAGCAGTTCAACTGGAGTAGCCGCTGCTGAGCATTGCTTCTCCCGGCCCCTTTGCGCCCTAACCCCTTAGAGACCCCACGTGCCCATGAGTTACTCTGCTGACAGGCAAGTGACAGTGGCCCAGGCGTAAGATAAAGAAAAAATTCAAAGGGGTTGAAGAATGTTTTCTGGCAAACACTTTGGGTCATCCATCTGAGTGACACCTTCAAGAACCCCAGACCACAGTGCATCTCTCTCCTCAGTACCCACATTCTATTTTATCTTAGTTGTAGACTTCTCTAACCCTGCCTAACAAATCTGGCCATGCCTCTCACGACATGGCCTTAAATTCTTTTTCTGTGATAAAAGAAATCAATGAACCTAACTCTTGGAGGGAAGGGGTAAGTTGAGGTCCCTGTCTCTTCTTTGGGGGACCTCCTGGTGACAGTCATATCCCAGAAACTCCAGATTGGCCTTGGCATGGCTGGTCTCAGGAGCTCCATGGTACCACAAACTTAGTGTTCAGGTCTTTCCCATCTTGAGAGACTTCCCCAATCCCAAACTCCAAGGTGGTTCCAGCCCAAAGCCAGTCTCCACAACCCTAGTTTGTCAGGTGGTACCTGAGGTCCTAGCATTCAAATCTGTACAAGCAACAGATCAGCCCTCCCCAAAATTCCAAGAGTGGGCCAACCCTAGCAGTCCTAAGCTCCAAAGCACTGCTAGCACTGAGGTGTCCTCTAAGGCCTAGGCTTCAGGCATGCCCCAGTGTTAGGTTTGGCGACCTAAGCCCTAGTAATCAGCTCAGTACTCACCAACAGTCCCTAGGTCTCACCCAGCACCAGCCTTCCAGGCTATAGAGCTAGGCCATACCTCTTGCCACACTGGGTACAGCAGCCCCAGACCCCAAATCAGCAGGCACAGAAGCAGCTTTCAAGGTATTTCCAGCAGTACCCACAGACCCCAGGTCCAGGCCATCCGTGCTGATGCAGGATGCAGCTGGCCAGTCTCTGTGGTCTTAAATATCAGGTCTGTCCCAGTATCAAGCCATTTTCAGTGGTCCCAGTCCAGAAATCCCTAAGGATTTGGATTCCAGGCCCACACCAGGCTCCAGACAGACCAGTTCCAGATCAGCTCACATAACCCCAAGTTTCAGCCTCACCCCAGAACCCAGTCAACAGTGCTGGCCTCAGGCAGCCAGCAATTGTCTACAGTCTCCAGGCCTACCAAGCTGATACCTGAAGCCTCCACCCCAGCAGACCTAGGACCGTAGCACGTTTGTGTAGAGCAGGTGTCCAGATGCAGCTGAGTAGACCATAGCACTAGCTGGAAGCTGGGCTCCAGGAATAGCCTTGTGGACCCAGTTCCTGAATCAGCACCCACAGTTGCAGGACCCAGGCCAGTGAGATGAATCAGAACAACCTGTTACAATGCTGGAGATGGACATGGACAAAAACTACTGCAGAAAAAAATAACAAGAGCACTGTGAGAGTCAACAACAGCACAAAAAGACGCTACAGAAATAAGAGCTCTGATTTTATTATTTAAAAATTCAGACTTTCAGTTTTAGTTCAGGAATATAGGGGACTGATACGATTCTAAAGGGGTCAAAGATGTACACTAGGAAGACAAGCTTTTTAACAAATGGTCCTGGGGAATGGGCTGGGGAGATAGCTCAGTAGAATAAGTGCCTGCCTGGGAAGGGCGAGGTACTGAGTTCAATCCCCAGAACTACATTAAAAAAAAAAAAAAATCACTGTTTAAGGGCCAACCAAATAACTGACCAGATTAAAGTACCTGAAAGTAGGCTCA
>PVKA01018796.1:0-43168 GCA_004027165.1 Ctenomys sociabilis
TATTGAATCTTTGATATAATTCAGCTACATAAATACCTGTAAATATAATATCATGTATGCACCTTGTACAATACCAAAACAATATGAAAACAGTTTGCAATGTATTATTTCATCGACTCTGTATGGTTATGGTGTTTTGAAACTGTCTGATTGACATTTGTATTTCAATAAAATAAAAATAAATGGAAAAAAAAAATAATAACATACTAGCAAACCAAATTCGATAACACATAAAGAGGTGCTACTAAGATGAGTGTGAAGATTTTTATCCTTTGTCTTTTATCCTACTGATGTGGGATATCATATTGATTTTGAATGTAAGATCACTTTGAATTCCTAGGAAAAATCGCTATGGTCAAGCAACAGCCAAAACAATCTTGAAAGGGAAGAACAAAGTTGAAGGATTCTCATTCCCACTTTCTGGTGATTTTTGTTTGTTTGTTTGTTTGCAGAACCAGGGATTGAACTCAGGCCCTTGAGCTTGCTAGGGAAGTGCTTATTTCAGTGAACCATCTTCCTGCCCCCCCTAAGAAGTTCTTCATGTTTTTTTTTTTTCATTCCTACTTTCAAACCTGCTAGCAGGGACAACCCACTTGGGTCCCTCTTCTGTCCCTCTCCAACAGAAGCTTTTCTTTCCAATAAAGTTTTACCATAAATAAATAAACAAACAAACAAATAAAACCTCCTAGCAGGCTATGACAATAAAGTGGTGGAGACTGACCCAAATGACTAAAGCTGAGAGTCCTGATTCTGTACACTGGATTTTCAGTAAAAAGTCGTTACAACGAATGTTACTAGGAAACCTGCATAATCACCTAGCAAAAGGAAGAAATTGGATTCCCGTCTGTTTGCAATGATTAATTCAAAATTGATGGCATTTAAGGCCGGTGAGATAACTCAGTGCACTAAGCACCTACTTAGGCCAGCACAGGTACGAGGGCTCACCACGTGTTATGCTAGCCCTGCCCCCAGGCACGCTGAGGCAGCCATCCAGACTAGGTGGTGATGCATGCCTGTCATCCCGGCGCTGGGGAGGCTGAAAACAGGAGGATCACAAGGAGTCCAAGCTGTGTGGTGCGACCCTGTACCAAATACATTTAAATAAAAAAAATTCATTTAAGAAATTGATGCGGCTGGTGAGCGCTCCAGAGCAAAACTCAGGCACCTGCACGAGTGAGACTCTCTACTGCACCTCCAGGACCACCTGGAGCCCCCACCCCAAACCCACTGAGCTAGTGAGAACTTCTGAGACTCTCTCGGCCCTGATCCAAATCAGCCCAGCCCGGTGAGTGTGTGGGAGAACTTTCAGCTTCCCCGCGCACCGCCGGCGAGAGCCCTCCAAAGGAAAACTCAGGGACCTGTGTGAGTGAGACTCTCTACTGTGCCCCTGGGACAGCTGCAGCCATCCAGAGCCTCCGACCCCAAGCCCGCCAAGCGAGTGAGAACTTTTGAGACTCTCTCGGCACCGACCTAGCCCAGCACAGCCCGGTGAGACTGTGGGAGAGCTTCTGCTCTCCCCAGTGTTCACTGGGCACAACAGAGGGGCACCACAGGCTCACTGTTGTGCCAGAGGGACACAACAAGTTCACCTCCAAGGGCTGCAACAAAAGGGAGATGAACACAACAGCTAGACCCAGGCCAAGCATAACTGGATAAACTCAAACTTAATAGATCTGCACCAGAATCTCATTAGGGCTAAGGTTATAATTTCACTAAAGGTCTACGCCAAAGATCATGTTTAAATATATGCAAGAAAACATAAATTATCCCATGCATATTATCTGACCATAGTGCAATGAAACTGGAAATAAATGACAAAACAAACCTGAGAAACCACCTAAATGCATGAAAATTAAACAACACCATACTGAACAATCAATGGGTCACAGATGAAATTAAACAAGAAATTCAACAATATCTACAATTCAATGAAAATTCAATCACAGCATATCGGAATTTATGGGGTGTGATGAAAGCAGTTCTCAGAGGGAAAATCATAGCTATGAACTCACACATTAGGAAAACAGAAAGGGAAGAAATAAACACCCTAATGCTTCGCCTCCAACATCTAGAAAATTTGGAAGAGCAAACCAAACTCAGAGCCCAAAGATGGGAAGAAATCATAAAGATTAGAGCAAAAATTAACTCAATTGAGATGAAGAAAACAGTTCAAAGAATCAACGAATCAAAAAGCTTTTTCTTTGAAAGACTAAATAGAATTGATAAGCCCATAGCTAACCTCATCAAAAAGAGGAAAGAAAAAATTCAAATACAAGCAATAAAGAATGAAAAGGATGTAATCACCACAGACCCAGTGGAAATTCAGAAAATTGTCAATAGCTACTTTGAGAATGTTTATGCTCACAGAATAGAAGACACAAAAGAAATGGACAGATTCCTGGAAAGGTACAAATTACCAAAATTGAATCAAGAAGATAGAACAACTCTCAATAAACCAATAACAACCAATTAAATATGAAACATAATAAAAAGCCTGTTGACAAAGAAAAGTCCAGGTCCTGATAGATTCACAGCTGAATTCTACAAGAAATTTATAGAAGATATAATCCCTACATGCCTCAAGCTCTTCAATCAAATTGAAAAGGAAGCAGTCCTCCCAAAATCATTCCTGGAGGCAAGAATTATACTGATTCCAAAACCAGGGAAAGACACAAGTAAAAAAGAGAACTACAGGCCAATCTCCCTCATGAACATAGATGCAAAAATCCTCAATAAAATCCTAGCAAACAGAGTACAGCAAATCATCAAGAAGATCATACACCAGGTAGGATTCATCCCAGGGATGCAAGGATGGTTCAATATTCGAAAATCTATAAATGTAATACACTATATTAACAGACTGAAATCTAAAAACTACATGATCATCTCAATTGATGCAGAAAAAGCTTTTGACAAAGTGGGAGGAACTCTTTAAAACATAGGGTAGGCAAAGAGTTCATGAACAAACATGTATTCACACGGGAAACACTTGAACAAATTAACAACTGAGACCAACACTTATTGAGAAGTTTTTGCACATCAAAAGAAATTACCAACAAAGTGAAAATACAACCCACAAATTCTGAAAAAAATCTTAACTAATGAACACTCAGACAAAAGTCTGCTCTCTAGAACTTATAAAGAACTAACATACATTAGGGCCCTCAAATTTAAAGACCCAATCCAGAAATGGGCATCTGAGATGAACATACATTTCTCAGAGGATGAAATTAAAGAAGCGAATAAATATATGAAAAACTGCTCCACATCGCTAGCCATTTGAAATGCAAATTAACACAACACTGACATACCATCTCACTCCAGAAAGAACGGCTATGATAAACAAATCAACCAATAACAAATGTTGGAGAGGATGTGGGGAAAAGGGAACACTTCTCCACTGCTGGTGGGAATGTAGACTGGTGCAACCATTGCGGAAATCAGTGCAGAGACTCCTCACAAAACTAGGACTGAAAATCCCAGCTATACCCATACTGGGAATTTTCCCAGAGGAACTGAAAACATTGTATCATAGTGATATATGCGTACCTATGTTTATAGCAGCACAATCTGTGATAGCCAAATCTTAGAAACAACCTAGATGCTCATCACATGACAGATGGGTGAAAAAGATGTGGTATTTTTATACAATGAGTATTACTCAGCTATGAAGAATGATAAGCTTGAAGCATTTATATTTAACTGGATGCCACTTGAAGATATACTCATAAGTGAAATAAACCAGACCCACATGTGCAAATATCGTACAGAAATACAAATAGAAAGGTATAACACAACTAAAAGGAAAGCAAGAACTTGAAGATTGGACAATGTGGACATGGTAAGGAGAAAAGGTAGGAAACAGGACAGGGACAAAGCCATACATTTGTACACACAAGATGGGCAAGGCAAAGATCCCAAGAAACATCAGAAAGTACTCGAAAGAAGCACTTAAATAGTGGGATTCTCAACCTGGCCATCTATATATGCTGATACCTGTGAACCAAGAAACTGCACTGAAGATAGCAACGTGTAATAGAAGGAACACGCTTGGAATACCTGCAATTCTGGGCTGCTAAATATATACTTCCTGTCATGAGATACAAATTATTCCCATACTGTCTCACAATTAAAAGGTTTTTTTGGGGGGGATGGTTATAAAAGAGAAAAAAGGATACAAGGAAAAAATGTTATAGGACTGTTCTGCTACAAGCTGTATATGGTTTGATTTCTAAATTTCTGTGTAATAATATGTATATATTACTTTTTTAATTTTTCCCTCATATTCCGTAAGGACTCAAAATTTGATACATCAATACTTGATGGAAAATGTCTGTTCCACTTTATGCCTAAGATGTTTGATATTTAGACAGATAGGGTAAACCTAACTGCATATGTTGCAGGGTAATAATCAGCCTCTCTTCTAGATGGTTAACAACCTAAGTTTGCAGATCAATATTGGAGAAATGGAAGGGCTGCAAGGTCAGCCAACATTTTGGCCCTAGCCTTTCAAGATCAGTGAAAACTCAGGACATAGGAAGCCTGTACTGTAACATCATGAAACTCAGTTGTGCCCCAAATTTTCTGATCAAAGAGATTATGCAGCCACAGGGGAATGTGATCAATGATGTATTGTGTGCCTAAGGAGAGTCACATGGAGAGAAAACATCCTCTCAGGCTTTCACAGAGACCAAATTGGGCAAGCAATGGCTGTGACTCATCCACATGGCTGACACTGACAAAGAATCTACAAAGTGCAGTACAGGGTTGCAAGATAAACCCTGAGGGGACTTGACTGACCGTCAGATACAAAAGTTACATTTCCTGTTATATATGTCTTGCTTTATCTTGGTCTTAACCATCCAGCAGAAAAGTATAATAACTAAGTATATAAAATAAAGCCATAATAATATGCTGAGCTGTAAATGGCTCTAGTCAACAACTTCTGTGAATAACCCACTTCTACTGTGGACTGCTGGACTGTGTTAGAGTGTTTTTGCTGAATTCACATACATATAATATTTAAATGCCAATAGAATATCCATCTCTGACAGGACTAAACAAAAAAAAAAGGGGGGGGGATACAAAGATACAAAGGAAGGACCATTCTGTATTTGTACATACAGAATAGTTTGGGTAGATATACAGCTACTTTCACTTAACTCAATGAGAAGATTTGTACTAATAGTGTCCGGACAGGATATCCTGTTTGCCTCTTGTACTATGGATAACCACTAGGAAGATTAATTATTGAAGCTGTACCATAAATCAGCTTTAAGAAAAAAAGATAGGTGTACAGCTACATTCTCTTAATTCAGTGGATAGAGGGATCTTCTCTAATAGTGTTTGTGAATAGAATATCATGTCTGCACCTTGTACAACAAATAACCACTAAAAAATAATATGCAATGTATTAATTATTGAATCTGTTCAACTAATATGATTTGAAAGTGTCTCATTGCTATATGTTCTTCAATAAAATTATGAAAAAAAGAAATTGATACATAACTAAATATGTGGTAGAACCTTAAGACTCCCAGAAGAAACCAGAGGAGTAAATCTCTGTAATGTTAGTTTGCAATTGTTTCTTAGATAAAATGCTTTTTCTTTTAGGGATTGGGGTTGAACCCTGGACTTCAGAGCATGCTAGGCAAGTGCTCTACCACTGAGCTATACCCCAGCTCTCTAGGTAAAATACTAAGAGAACAAACGAAAGAAAAACAGATTGATAAATTAGACCTTATAAATTTTTTTTTAAATCTGTGCTTAAAACACACCATCTTGAAATGTGAAAAGAAAATCCACAGAATGGCAAAAAGATAAAAATAAAAAAATTAAGTCTGGTAAGGCACTTGTATCCAGAAAATATTTACACATTCTAATAATGTTTTCTGGAAATATTAACTATTAGTTATTGATATTTACATGTATTTCAAAGGTAGCTGCACCACATGATCTAATTCCACCACATGTTCCAAAAACTGGTGTGCACACGATTCAGTATTTTAAGTCCTTTTAGCATCACAGAATCTCAGTAGTAAGGACTAGAGCAGTCATCCAGGTCAGTCTTTCTCAGAATATGAGTCTTGCCCACATTTCAGGGGAGGAAATTATCTGTCTCTTTTTCAATTGACCAGGATCCATTGCTTCTAAGAGTCGGTGTTACATATCAATTTGTAAAAAGCAAAACCTTCTTGAGACGAAACTTACATTAAGATTATGAATAACGACTTCTTTACATGAGGAACTGAGGGAAAGCTGTGCTTTGTTCCAAGAAAGAAGTGCCTGCAACTACTTCTTAGGGTCACTGTACACAATAAGAGTATCCAAGATATAGAAAACATAGCATCAGAAATAGCACAATTATTTTAGAAAACCACTATAATATTAAACTATGTGCCTTGAAAATTCAATGGAAGTGTCCGTACCGTGGGAACTGGAAATATACTCAATGTTATGTAGGTAAGAGTTATCAAATAGACACATTTGATATTTTTTTCCTGGCTGTAGGAAAGATCATTTGCAAGTAACAGGCTTTGCAGTTCTTTTTTTTAAAAAAATTAGGCATTTGTGGATCAAGAGAGTGCTATGAGTAGCGAGGTTTCACTTGAAGTCACAAGGCTGACCATATATATCGGAAAGATCAGCTGCTACAGGGCATGCGATGAGAGCTTTGCCAAAGCTCTGTTGCCATCCACGGGAGCAGAAAAAAGACCTGCCCCTGCCCCTAGATGCCCTCAGACCCTGCAGAAAGGACACTGTGCTCTTTATGTCTCCTTCTATGTGGGGTGGGGAAGCATCGGAGTTGCTATGTGATTCGAGTGAGTGAAGCAGGTAATAACCAATGTAAATAGACAGAAGCAAGTGTGTTAGGCTTGGGGAAATAGCTCAGTGGCATATAGCTAAGCCCCTGCCTGGCAAGCACAATGACCAGAGTTCAATCCCCAGTACTACAAGCCATGCTGGCCTTGCCCTGGGCACACCTGCAAGCCACAGAAACCAGGTGTGGTGGTGCGTGCCTCTTCTCCCAGTGCTAGGGAGGCTGAGACAGGAGGATCTGTTTCAGGGAGACCCTTTACCAGATAAATGAAAGATTTAAAAAGTGAAAAACAGGTGTGTTAGATAATGGCTTGGGCTGAGGAGGAAGTAACAGGCAGGGAAGGATGTATGGAATGTTGGGAGGGGGTGGCAGCTTTAGGTGAGATGGCTAGAGAGGGCCATGTCTGAGGGTAGAATCCACAGTGCAGTGAGTCAAGGGGAGTCGTGGAGAACAGGACCAAGACAGGGAGGGAAGTCTTGGGTCCTGGGAAGAGTGTGGTGACACTGTGCTTACCTTCAGACTTCAAGTCTCGGGGGGTGGGAGTAGAGGGGCAAGAGGATCTGGCTTGCATTTCCACAGCAACGTCTGCCAGCTCTTCTAGGATGAGGCTGCAGCAGGGTAGAGGCAGGGGTAGGGAGGGCGGTGGGAAACCGTGGCAGTGATCAGAATGCAAGAGGCTGGAGCACTGGACCACAGGAGTGTTGACGGAGGTGGCAAGGGTAGAATCCTGGAGCCAGTGCACTAACAGACTGGAGGTCGTGGGAGCTGAGCTTACTGTAGAAGACACGCCCCCAAAGGCGCCTCATGTAGGAGGTTCACTTGCACACTGATGGATTTCTGGCAGCTGACTCAATGCTGGGCTTTGGCTCCATTGATTAGATCATAACTTGATAGCATTATTGAGAAGTAATCAAAATGTAGGAGGTGGAACCCAACTGAAGGAAGTGGGTCATGGGAATGTGTGCTTTGGGATTGCAGCTTGTGCCCAGCACCTCCTCCAGCCTCTCGCTGCCTCCTCTTTCTCTGGGCAAGCAGGACCACCCTCACAATGCTCTGCTCCATCATGCTTTTCTTCACTGTGAGCCCAGGAGGAAGAGATTCAAATGACTGTGGACTGAAACCCAGGAAACCGTGAGCCAAAATAAAATTTTCACCTTCCATTTATTTTCCTCAGACATTTGATCACAGCAATGGAAAGCTGACTAACGCAAGGGTGAAGAAAGTAAGCAAAGGTAACAACACTATCTTCATTCTGAGCACAGGAAGACTAGAATATATGCGTGCAGCCCCACATGACATTCCAAGTAAGCTGCTACTCAGAATTTCTAAATGTGAGGAGCAATCTGCATTAGAGATATCATCTGGGAGCTGTTGCCATATGAACAGTGCCTCACAGCACAAAATTAAATAAGGCCACTTACAGAAGAGATAGAGCCAGAAAGGAAAGGTCGAGAACTAAACACTGGGACATCCCAACACTCAAAAGCACAAAGATGAAACAAATCAGGGGGATGAAAAAGAACTAACAAAGAAAGAACATACAGTGATGTGGGAGCAAAACTCAGGTGGGTGCCATGGAAGCAGAGTGTTTTAGACACTAGTGGGTTATCAACCATGTTCAATGTTCCCAGTCAGATTATGGGGGAGGGGAAAGAATTGACCTCATTTTGATATTTAACTTAGTAACTGAAAGTCATTTGTTGGCCCTTACAAGCAGTGTCTGCACAGCAGGGCAAGTTCAAGAGTGAGAGGGAACAGCTGTAGATATAAAGCCTTGAAAATGCCTTCCACAAGCTTTTCTAGGCCAAGAAGAAGAGTAACAAGATGGTAGTGGGCAGGGCCAGGATAGACTGCGATCCCAAGAGCTTTTCTTAACTGACGAAACTGCAGAACATTTTTATGCTAAGTGTGATCCAGTTGAGAGGGGAAAAAATAAAAATTTGATGGGAGAAAAAAGGGAATATCTGAGAGGCAAAATCTATAGGCAAAAGAGATTGGGTTCTACAGCACATATACTGCGACTAGGTTGTGCCAGTTCAAGATCCATGCGCCAAAGTTGTTGCAATGATTGGTCATGGAACTTAAGCTGAGGAGTACAGGAAAATAGAAGATTGTGGGGTCAGGGTCAGTGGGTTGTTCAGGCATGGTTAGTCAACTAGTTTTGGAGGAAGGGAAGTGAGACGTTGAATGTCTAAAAGTGGGAGTTTGCAGTGACACCATGACAAGGACAAGGCTAGGATGTGGAAGTGAGGGACAAAGGCAGGGCAGAAGGGAAGCAGGGAAGCAGCCTATCCCAGCAGGGCATACACAGTTGTTTACCAGGTGCTGATGTTTCTTAGAGTTACAGTGCAGATGGCACTGAATGGAATGTCAATATGTTCAAGGAATGAAGAGTAGTGGCTTGGGAAACACTGAGCTGGCTGCGCTGGGTGGGACAGTAGATAACAGTTGGTGGGGGAGACGTATGACACAAGCTGAGTACTTCTCAGAGGAGAAGAGAGAGATAGTCCGAAACTGCCAGCCGCTGGGGTCTCAGCAGAAGAGCAATCCCTGATTTTAAAAAAGGCTGCATGGATGCTGAGTTAATAGCACAGAGCCACAGTGTTTGCAGCTAAAAAGAAAAGAGAAAGTTCATCACTGAAAAACAATAAGTTTTTTTATTTTCTCTGAATTCTAAATGCTTGCAGATGGGAGAGTGGGGGAAATGCAGACAGAAAGGGCAGCATCTAGGGTCTAACAGAACTAAAAAAGCAGGAGACAATGAGGGAGCATAGGAACAGCAACGGGGTTTTGTGACCAGCACCCTTGAAGCTCTGGAGTGGGGACGGCAGAGGATGCTGAAAAACAAGAGTCAGCACGCGGAAAGCTGAGGCCAGGTGGAGCCTCCTCTCCTGATGGGAGACGAGAACCTCTCGACAACCGCAATGCATTTGGAGGAGGTTGACAGCAGTGCGAATCCCTCTGCCGGCAACTTGTTGGCCTGGCTCACCTCGAGAACCTTGACTTCTTGGAGCTGCCACAACTTGCTCCCATCCCTCCCCTTGGGTGCTCTGTGCTCTCGGGGCTGGCCTTGCTTTGTCCCTGCACATGTAATCAACCTCTAGTGTCAGCTGCTCCCCACAGTGAAGGGAATTGTGACATTATTTCTGACGCACTGAAAGCATGAAGTGGTAGAAGGACTTTTTGGGGTATGAAGGAGAAGCATGAGGTTGTCCACCCAGGCTGGAATGATTTAAATCTTCATGTGGGTGCCATGGAAAGAGATGAGGATCCCTGCAGAAAGAGTCCAAAAGAGCCTGGAGCAGGGTGATCTTACTCCATGGCTAGACCCTGTGTTGGCCACTGACAGCCTGAACACGGAGGTTTCCCTCATATGAGGGAAGCCAGATTCACTAAGGCCCATGCATTCACTTACAAAACCTACTTAGGTCAGAATCCAGGACAGACCACGTCCCCTGCTGTCTTCGTCAGCACCATGGATGATGATATATTAAAAACTGTCTACCCTTGATTGCTAGAAACTGTTCTAACTACAGGATTGGGTGGAAAATAATATTTCTATTGCTTTTCTCAGCCTCCTCTTAAAATCAACACATTACTCAGCATGGCACTTATACTGGTTAGTGCTTAGGAAAGCAATGAGCACTATCTGTTGTGGCCCACTACTCAGAATATCCTACACTTATTACACAGCATAAATTTCATTGCCAAAACCACCACCCATGGCAGAGTATTCTTGGGCACAGCTGTTGGGGGAGCTGTGGTCACCATGGAGACCTCTAGCAAGCCCTTCTATTGGCAAGAAGAGTTGGTTGGAAAAATATATCGTGCCTTATGCATTACTTTTCTAGACAATCTCCACACATATCATTAGTTGTCAAAAACCAAAAAGGTTAAAAAAAGAACAAAAAACAAACTACTATATATGAAAACAACAAAAATAAGAAATGTAATACATGAAGGCATGTATGAGGAATTATGAGAAATGAAAGTCTCTAAAAGACTTCTCTATACAGAAGTGTGGAAATCAAGTAGTTTGGAAATAGACACCTTTAACCCCAGCACTTGGAAGGCTGAAGCAGGAGAATCCTGAGATCAAGGCCAGCCTTGGCTGTATTGTGAATTCCAGGTCAGCCTGGACTACAAAGCAAAACCCTGCCTCTAGAAACTCAGGAAAAGAGAAAGGGTGTAAGGAGAGGAGGAGAGAGGAGGGCAGGGGAGGGGAGGGGAGGGAAAGGAAGGGGAGGGAAGATTAGGTAAGGTCCACGCTTAGGATAGACAGTATATGATTAACTTGATCACAGTGCCATAAATCACTATGACAATAATAGTTTGGAATGCCATCATTGACTGGGCTCTTCTTCCCGTGTGCCATCCAAGGGACAGAAAAAGACCATTTAGTCCTAACCATCCAAAGAAGTTGTTATTATTTTTTTCCAGAATAAGAAGTTGAAACTCAGAGAAGTTTAGCTTCTGAGTGTGCAGACCAGGCTTTGACCCTAGGTCCACTCAGTCCTAAATCCTATGATCCTGACCTCCACACAAGCATGAAGATGGCTCTGCAGAGGAGAAAAACAATACAGCTGTTATGGTTCTTGCCTTTAGTATTAGGAATACAATTAGTTCTTCCAGAAACAAAACAATAAGGTGATTTAGACATCATTTTATTGCTCAAGCTAATAAAAAAGAGACATAAAATAAAAATATTAGCTTGGCTTTTGATCCACATCCATCAGAGATTCTTTGGGTAGGTCCATCTGAAAGGAAATTGAACTACTCTCAGAGAAAAGAATGGAAATGTGTGTTTCTCTTATTGTTTATCTCTTCAGAGACAAGCTGGGAACAATGAAACCACTCAATAAATATACTTACTGATAGACAGCTTCTATTGCTGTCATGTCAAAAGGCTCCAGAAAGCTTATTTTGCTCAATTTTTCAGCAGAAAATCTACAGAGGAGTAGGTTGGTACCGCAGCACCTGACTGGCATGCACAAGGCCCTGAGTTCAATGCTCAGTGCTACAAAAACAAAAATAAACCAATTTCCCCTCGAACCAGCTGGCTCGCAAGAGACTTGCTGCCTGTTGAAACTCTAGCGTGATGTTATGAGATACGTGATTAGGATGCTTCGGAGAACGCACAAACGGCAGAGCGACTCCACGTAGAAGATGCCTGGTGCCGTACCTCGTCGTCACTCGCAACTGCTCTAATCAAACGTATGAGGAAAGAAAGTCACACAGGTGCCGCTTTGTTAGTGACGTCCTCATTTCTGGGACAAAACACACGCGCTCGCAAGTTAAGGGAGGACGTGCACGCTTCAGCGCTCAGTTCTTTGCGGTCGCAGCCCACAGTCCGGCACTACTATGGCAGGGAGGCGTGGAAGACGAGAAGCAATCCGTGCGTGCCGGCTGGGAGACAGCAAGACCTCCTTCTTCCCTTTCTATTCTCTCCAGGCTTTAAATCTGCTGGTTGGTGCCTCCCACGCCAGGCCAGCTCTTCCCTCTTTAGTAGATCCATCATGTACACCCAGAACTATGCTAACCCAGTCGTTGAACTAATCCAGAACCACACATCTATGATCCGATATCACCTCCCCAAAGCTGCATCTATGGGCTCACTAGACTTTGGGGGAACATTTAAATAGAAACCATAACAACTGTTTAATCTCATGCGTCTTCTAACATTGCAAACAACGGCTATGGTTTGTATCTTTATTTTTATTTATTTATTTGGTACAGTCTCATCACACAACTTGGGCTTGTAGTGACCCTCCCGTCCCAGCATCCCCAGCACTGGGTTACACGTTTGCACCGCCACACCCAGCTTCAGTGACTGCCAGGAGCAGAGCTGCCGTGGCATGTGTACCCTGGATCAAGCCCGGGTCCTTGCACTTGCCAGGCAGGCACTTAGACCACCAAGCTATCTCCTGGGCCCTGCAAACAATTTCAAAGTTCAGTATGACCATGACTGAAGCTGCATCTGCCCTTAGGTAAATTGTAGAAAAGCAACAAGGAGGGCAGGGACTACAGAAGCAACAACTCCTGAAAGTTTTTTTTTCAGTGAATTACAGATTTGGCACACTGACAGATAAGAATAGGGCTCAAAGGGTAGCTGAGATAGGGCAGAATCCATATGGGAAGAAGTAAGAAAGTAATCGAAAACAGCGGGAAAAAGTCTCAGTGTTCAAAATATCTTATGTTCATCACCACCATTTGCCTGGCAAACATGGAGCTCACAAAAATAAGTACTAGATAAGAAGAGGACACCACCACCGCCACCAAAGCCATCTCTGCCAGAGGAACAAGAGCCTTTAAAAGCTGTGCTGTAGCATCAGGGAGATAGTTCAGTGGTATGAGCACCTGCCTGGCAAGTACGAAGTCCTGAGCTTGATCCCTGGTACCACCAAAAAGCATATTTTTGCATCAAGAATGAAAGGGTCCTCTAAGGAGTTCTCTATATACAGCTTCTCTAATAGCAATGGAACACCCATCTCTGGACAAAGAAAAACTAAAATGGGGGATATAAATGAAGGACCATTTTGTAGTGAAAACCAAAAATATATATATGTATATACAAAATAGTGTAGATATATAGCTACTTTCTCTTAGTTCAATGAGAAAAAAGATTTGTACTAATGTTGTTTAGACAAGAGATCATGTCTGCATCTTGTTCCATGAATATGAACATGAAGACAACAATGTGCAATGTATTAATTATTGTAATTGTCCTACTAACCTGTTTTGAAACTGTCTCATTGCTGGTTTTTCTCATTAAAATTAATTAAAAATCAAAATAAAATAAAAAGTTGTGCTATACACCTATTCAAGCAATGGGAGCACATTTTGCTCTCCATTGTATCTCTCTGCACTTTCTGAACAATGAGAGGTGAGCACAAGTGTGAAACCAGGGGTTCTCTGTCAAAGTAAGGGAGTGCTATGCTCCCCCATCTCTCTGCACCCTTGTGAAAGCTCAGCTGGATCATCAGTCTGGCAGGTTTATGTACCACTTAGGGTATTAGCAAAGTGTGCTCTTGGTTGTCTGTTCAGAGCCCAGGTCAGGACCTGGGGCACCGGGTCTGGGCCTGGGCTCCTCCCTTCTAGTGTCGTCTCCCTCCCTGCTTCCTAGCCACCATGAACTGAAGAGCTGCCATGACACTTCTGCCCCGGGGTTAGGTGGCCCTGGACTTAGCACCTCGAACCACAAGCCAGATTAAATTTCTCCTCCTTCAAGTCATGGGTGTTGGTACTTTGTTCCAGCACAGGAAAACCTCACACAGAAAATAAGTACCAGAGAATTAGGGTGTCTCAGTTACTTTTTTTCTCATTACTGAGTCAAAATACCTGTCACCCAATGTTAAAGGGGGAAAGGCTTATTTAGCTCACAGTTTATAGAGGTTTCAGTCAATAATCAGCTGATGCTAATGCAAGGTGGCTACAGAGAGGAGCATAGTTCATAGCACGCAAAGGGTAGCAAGCAACAGTGGAGCTTGATAGCACCTTTCTGTCCCTTCTATACTCTGTCTAGGCTGCCAGGCTTAGGGTGCTGCAAAATCACTCAGTGGACTGAATTAATAATCACACAACCCTAATCCCAGCATCATGCACTGGGTCCAGCCACCTCTGAAAATGCTCGACCTGTGACCACGTGAGACTTCTGGGGAACATCTAGATAAAAACCATAACATGACTGTATCATGTTTCAGAAGCCTTTGAAATGTTTCATGTGAAAGGTTTTGGGAAAGCTTGGCATATTGGCTACAAAAGCCCAAGAATGTGTTTAAGCAGAATTTTATAGGCAGTTCTGGTCAGAGCTCAGAAGACCCGAATGCTTCTTGCATGAAGACAGGAAACATAAAACTCATGAGATTTCTGCTGGGATGGGGACTCCATAGCGAAGTGGGTTAGAGCCAATGTTACTCTTTGGAAGGCAAAGCTGTTTACAGTTGGCCTGTGTCCTGAGATTTTACAAAAGCACAGTAGAATAATTGATCTGGTAGAGGAAATTTCAAGGCCTCCCAACATTCGGGCTATGGTATATGTGCTACCAAGATTTAGCAGGGGAATCATGACAAAAAATAGGGCAGAAAGATTTTTTAAACTTAAAATTTGGCTCAAAAAAGAGCCATATGTAAAGTGGAAACCAAAGTAAATACATCCACTAAAGAGAGTAATGTCATTAAAAAAAAATCAAGTGTTTGTATAGGACCAAGAAAATGTTTTGAGGACAACACAGGAATCAGCAAAATCCCATGTACTGCAAACTCATGGGTGCAAGAGCATAAACCTTGCATTGGAGAAGACAACCACAAGCCTTCTGCTGAGGAAGGGCCTCCTGGGAGGTTGGGTCCCTGTCATTCATTGCCCCATATTCAGCTATCTAGGAGTCAAAGGGTGCTGTATCCATGGCCCAACGGAGCCTGGCTTCTGCTTTTGGCAGACTTTGGTGTTATCCATTTGATGTTAGCTTTGCCAGCATGCAAGGATTGTACTGTGAGAGAGACTCCAAGGAAGGCTTGGGATGCCAGGTGAGGATCCCTGGGAGAGCAGTTCAACAGGGTAGTGAAGACTCCAAGAAACAAGGAATGTAAAGCGTCTTCCACAAAAAACGACAAGCAACAAGGTGAGCGAGCCTAAGAGAGGTCCCATGTATTCCAACTGCCAAGGCAAAGTCCCACGGAGCTCACATCTCACTGCCATGTCATGGACACACAGCGCTGTGTAATAATTTTTTTTCTTTTTGAGTAATTTTAATCTTTTTATTTTTCCTTGAAACAATATCTATGGATTAAAGCATATGGAATATTAATATTAATTATGTAACTGTGTTTTTTACACATGTAACATACTGTACAATAATCACCGGTATAGCAATGTGCTAACTCCTGTCATTAGGTTAATTTTGCCTATTTTGGATGTTATATAAATGAAGTTAGTAGTCTTTCATATCTGATTTGCTTGGATAACTTATTATTGAAATTTATCTAAACAGATAAGCATATCAGAATTATTCTTTTCTTTAAGTGCCTGCAAGCAAATGCAAGGGCCAGGGTTCAATTCACTCCTGGGATGCACTGAGATGGCCATTTAGACTGGGTGCAAGCCTGTAATCCCGGCTCTTGGAAGGCTGTAAACAGGTGGATCACTGAATCCAATCTAGTAATGAGAACCTGAACACCCTGTAGACCCTTCCCTAAAAATGTAAAAAAAAAAAAAAAAGTGTTTTTCTTAAGGCTGGAGATTTTTCTAGTGTATGAATGTACAACAAATACTTTGTCAATTTCCTGCTGGCAGGCATTTAAATTATGCTAAATTTGGAGAGATTAGGAAGAAAACTACTCATGCAAATTCCTGTTTCTATGTGTCCATGGCCACGAACACTCACTGTTCTTGATATTACTGAAGTCACAGAGCTAAACTATTATAAATTTTCACAGATATTTCCAGTTTTCCAAAGAGCCAAATGAACTTGGTTTCCACAAGGCATCTCCTATCCTTCACGACACAGAACTGACAGTCTACGTAACTTCACCCGTGCTGCTAGGGGGGTGTGGAGTACAGCTGTGCTTCCAGCTTGCATTTCCCACATGAATAGAGATGTGAAATCCCTTCCCATAAGCTCACCATTCATTTTATTATATCTTTTCAAGAAATACCTATTTCTAATAAAATTTGCCATGCTCATGTACCCTGACCTAGCCATCATACTTCTAGGAATGTACAAAAATATTCACATATCTGCAAGAAATCTTAATATTAGAGAATTATTTTTAATACCAAAACTATCAGACTTAGGGAAGTGTGATGAAGTAGATGACGATCTGTAGAGTGCTGCAAATGCCTTAAGCACGGTGTGAATGCCTTGACCTTAGAGTGCACACAGAGCGAACCATGAGAGAGCCGAGATGGATTTTCCACACCGTTTTAGCAATCTATTACTTTCTGGGCCCAGGAAACTCTCCATAATAAGTAATACTTTCTTCTTGATATCACATATTTCTAAAAAAGATAAAGTGAGACAACTATGTAAATGTATCTTGGAATGACGTGAATGATGTATTGCTCACTCAGATGTTTTCCACCATTTACAAAACATCCGATGAACATATCATGGTTTCACCCAACCAGCTGCTGTGATGGAGATTTGCCTGGGACACAGTGCTCTACGCAGTCCCATGAATCGTCACATTCCTCTGGCTGATCTGCCTGGACAGACCATTGCCCCTCTCCTTCACAAATCTGTGTGTGTCCTTCTGGAAGCCACACACGCAGAGGTCACCTTTTCTTCTCTCAACAGAACAGGTGCAGCTGGGTTATCCTACTAGGACTTCACAAACAGCTCCCAAGTCCCATTAACAGAAGAAGGCAAGATGGACAAACTGCCAAGGCTTCCAGATGGGTCCAGATAGGCTCCAGACAGGAACCGTTTGCGTAGCGGTTTGCTTTTCTTTACAAGGGAAGAGGGAGGCAGAGAGAAGGAGAGAGAGGAAAGAGGAGAAGAGGGGAGAGCACGCCTTTGCGATGTGTGCCCAACAGTACAGTGAAGGCCACGGCTCAGTGCATCCAACAGAAAGGCAGCTCACAGAGTCACAATGCTGTCCTCGGCCACCTCATGCACAGGACCCAGCACCACGCAGCCTCTGGATCTTCCTCAAAGTCAAAGTGACCTTAACATTTTCAATGCATATGACATTGCGGCATCCAGGACAGCACAACCAAAAGCACTCAGGAAGGGGGATCTCCAGACATGCCCCAGAAAGGGGGAAGAAAAGTGGAATAAATGTATCCAAAGCCAAGACAGGACTTAGAGGAAGAATTTGTGGCACTGTGTCTTTTACTATAATGACATTTTTAAACTTAAAATCACTGTATTTTGTGATCATACCTTATATGTTTAAAGTCTAAGCACGGACTATATTTAAATAGTCATTATACTTTGCTTACTCTGATTAACCACTGGAGGATCTAATTATCAAAATATGTATGCATTCAACTAACTAAGTATAATCTTCCTCAGAGAAACTGTTAAATTACCAATATTAATACAATAAAGGTTTTTGAAACAAGGAAACTGAAATATTCATGCTTCCTTGGTGACAGATACAAGGAAACCTTCTACACTGCTGCAACTGTTTTTCTCAAATTCTTACATATTTTTTGTAAGCTATTAAAAATCTTTTACAAATAAGCTGCATATATCCTTGTCTCAATAGCCAACTCTAATCAATAAGACTTTATGTTTTGCTTTTTAATATGTTCATTCATTAACTTATGCACTAATGTTAACCACCTAGCTAATTCCTATTCCTCATTTTCAGTTAAGATTTTTTCTGTTTGTTTTCTTTCTTTCTTTCTGTTTTCACAGTACCAAGGATCAAACTCTGGACCTCGCATTTGCCAGGCAGGCGCTTCATCCACTGAGCTACCTCCCCAGCCCATTACTCTTCATTTTCAGTTAAAAACTGTTCATCTATGAAATAGTTTTTCTGTTTACTATTGATAAAACACAAAACAAAAGATAAAAGAAGAAATGACAACCAAGAATAAGAGATAACAAGGCTTTTGAAAGTGTGTAAACAGAATGGAAACCAAAGTTAAATCCTAAGGACTCTGATGAGCAAGGGAAACCCAAAACGCTTTGTATGAGGTTTTACTAGAGAGACTTAAGCCCGTTAGGCAATGGCGGCTTATTTCGTGGATGTTGACTCATTGTTCTAAAGAGGCTGTTTTGTATAGGATAGCTTCTTTTTTAAAAAGAAGCCTAATTGCTGTCTTTCTTCTTAAAACTCTTCACTTGTTTCTAGTCACCCTCAGACCATGACCGTGGCTCCTTCTGCCCTTCTCACCTTGCTGCCTGTAATGGTCGATGCACTGGGTCAACTTGAAGTTTAGCAGCTTCACTAAGTCAGGCAGTTCAGGGCAGGCCTCAGAGCTCAGTGGACTAAAGTGACTGCTTAGGCAGAGCGTAGTGACCAGGGCTTCATCCACTGTGTGTACCAGGCTTGCCCTGGCCGGCGTGCACTGAGATGGCAATGGAGACCGGGCGTGGTGGCACACACCTGTAATCCCACCACTTGGGTGGCTGAACACAGGAGGATCACTACAAGCCCCATCCACACAGTGAGACCCTGTAGACCCTAATTACAGGGGGGGGAAGTAAGGCAGCCCTACATCTTAGGTACACAGGACCTTCCCTTACTGATCTAGGACGTTGGCTGCTGTGTCAACTTGAGAAGTGTAGAAGTTTAACTGAGTGACTCAGCAGGGAGCCAGGGGCCTCACTTGGTGAAAATCCTGAGCCTGGGCAAGAGGAAGGCAGGCAGAGGGCATGAGTGCAATGCCTGCCTGAGGGAGGGGAGCCAGCACACGGTGCAGAGGAGGAAAGAGGCTTGCTCGGCACCCTGTGCTCCTGTTGCTTTCCTGTCCTCTGCTACCTTGAACTGCTGCCACCCACACGACAGCCCGGCTTGCAGCCACAGTGTACGCACTGAAAGCTCCGCACGCTGTGAGCCCTCCTTAATTTTGGGTACTGGGTATTTTGCCTCAGAAACAAGAGAAAAGGAACTGAGACTGCTGTAGTCAGAGACCACCACTGAGACAGAAGACCTTTAAAGCATGATTTGTACATTCTCCCAAAGTAGTTAAGGCCTTTAAAGCATTTCTGTCCAAAACTCAGTGATTCTTCACTTGGGCCTACAGAGGCCCAACAAAAAGCAGGGCAAAGCTGGACCTTGATTTGACTTCATGCTCCTTTATCATCTTAAAGCTTTAGATCAGATCCTTGCTGAGCTCCACATAGGTGCATGCTAATCAAACAAGGAATGTCTGTCTAGAAGTTGGTAAGACCAAGTCAATTACTCTAGTATAACGTAACTCAGCTGTACCCCTGCAAGACTCAGGAGGCCCAGAAAAGGGCTGTGCAGGGAAGTTCAAATGCCAGGGAGCACTCAGGAGTCTCCAGGCACAGCCCTAGGTCTGGGCTCATGCTGGGTTCCAGTGGAGCCCCTGCAACACTGAGGCTGTCTCAAGAGAAGTCATCATCCGTAGAGACAGAAATAAAGGCTTCTGGAACCATCTTAGGATCCCAAAGCTGCCCTAAAGATTAACTAGACCTTGGCCCTCCTCAACTAAGCCACACAGAGTCATCTCATTTTGCTGTCGAAGGGCCAGTCTGCTGTGTGTCATCAGGGAGGCATCCCCTGCAGCTCCTCTAGCTGAAGTCCCTTCCTGCTTTCTAACTGTGCCTTGTAAATCTGCCTAAGCCTCACATCAATGTGTTCTGCAGTCCTCCTCTCTGATGAGAACTGGCCAAAAAGGGGAGTCAAGGGCACCATCTGTTCTTGGTGAGCCCCTTAGGCCCTGTCCAGTGGCAAGACTATTCTTTGTTTGTCAAACCTATGTGCTCTATTGGTACCTACAATTTCATCTAAGTGAAAAATCCATGCCTCCCTACACCCTATCTTCAACTAGCTGACTCCCTCCTGCCCAACTCAGCTGCAGCCTGGCTTCTTCAGGAAGAGCTTCCCTCAACTCTAGACCAAGTCAGGCCCAAAAAAGAGGTTCCCATAACAGACTTACCTGAAAGACTTGAGCAGGTTTTAATTTAAGGTATGTTCAATCTATGCCTTCTATGACGTAATACAGGCCCACTGGGGCCCAGAAATGCCTCCCTTAACTGGTCCAACACAATGCCTATCACAAGCGGTTCTTTGTTAAACTAAAATATAAAATAAAATAAAAAAGAATTGGTTGCAAAATTCCTAGTAAGTGAGATGAGATTGCAGTATCATTAGTTACCGTACATGAGCTGCCTGTCATTCTCAAAGAAAAACGGTTTCGAAGCTGCAGAAATGAATGCCTTCAACCAGCTTCGGAGCTTGGAATTTGCATGGCTGGTGGAGAGCAGTCCTCCATGGTTAGAAGCCACACATGACCCCTTCCAAGGGGAAGGTCGTCGATGCCCCTCTAGGAGCTCAGCTTCTAGTAGAACTAGTAGAAGAAATCAAAACCAGCACAAGAAGATAAATGACTATTTCTCTTTCCTTAATGATGTAAGAACCGGGGTGAGAGGAGGCCCCACAGCTGGCATCTGGAGGATCCCGGGAGGGAGCTGCGGTCTTCTGCTAGGGGCGACAGCTCCATCTGCACCTTCCTGGAGCGAGCTGGGCTACTCATACACAAGGGTTTCTGATTGGTGCCCCGTGTGTAAGACATGCTTCCCTTGTCTGTTCGCCACCAGGAACTCCACATCTGGGGCTTCAAATCTCTTATTGCTGCGTATTTGCAGTCATAACGATAGCATCCCCCTGTGGAGATGGCACTGCCATAACACATCAGAACTCTTCTTGCCACCCTCTTGCCCTCCCCCATCTCTCGATCTCCTTCCACTTGGAGGAAGGCCTGTCTCCCCACTTTCTGCTACCTAGCTTTTATTTTGCTCTTTATTTATGCTCTGGGTTTATCATTTGTTTTTCAAAAGGATGGATATGCTGGCGAGATAGCTGAGCAGACTAAGCATCTGTTTAGGCAACTGCAAGGACCAGGGTTTGATCTCCTGCACCACAGACTGCCCTGGCCCCCCTCCCTGGGCAAGATCAGGCATGGTGGTGCATATCTATAATTCCAGCACTGAGGAGGCTGAAGACCACTACAAGTCTTTGCTGCATCGTGAGACCCTGTACCAGTTACATTTAAAAAAATAACAACCTGATTTTATACATATATACATAAAAAATTTTAAATTTAGAAAACAAAACAAAAAAGATGATGATAAAATAGAAGTTTTAAACTGATACAATCTGTTAGCTTATAATTGGAGATGATCTTATGTGCTTTTGTGTTTTTATCTTAATGAAGAAGAGTAGCTGTGGACTATATTTCCAGCGCTATTTTGACGCTTCTCACTTTGTGGCTCCCAGCACCCCACTTAGGAACGCCCCGCCTGTGACGTCCGTCTCACACCTGCAAGTCTTCACTGATTTCCTCTTATGGAAAGCCCTTTCTGCCCACGGTGGGCTTGAGCAGCTTCTGCTCGTCAGGTTCAGCCCAGCACCATCCCCCAGAGCCGCGGAGGAGCTTGCCTCCTAGCGCCCCGACACTCTTCCATGGCGTGAAAATCATCGGCTGTGTCTTCGAGACTCAGTGCGTTTATTCTCTCAGAACAGTCACATGGGGCTGGGGAGATGGCTCGGTAGCATAAGCACCGGCCTTGCAAGAGCAAGGTCCACAGTTCAACCCCCCGTGCAGTGCTGGTCCCCAAACCAGGTATGCTGATGCATGCCTATAATCCCAGGGCTGGAAAGACCGAGACAGGAGGATCAGTACAAGTAGGAACTGCACAGAGAGACCTTGTATCAATAAAAAATAAGTTGTATCTCCTGCTAGAAATTCATTCCTCTCTTCACTCATTCATTTAACAATGCTCATTACATACATACTGTAAGCCAGGTCCCCTGTGCTTCAGTTAAAGCAGCAAGGTGGTATATTGTTAGCCATCATGAAGGAACCCTGTCGCAGTGTTTCTGATGAGTACTACGAAGGGGAAAAGGATGCTTGGTGACTACAAGGGCACGAGGTAAGGGGTCAGATGAAAGCAACCTGGATAAGAGCTTCAGTTGAGGGCCAGCACAGGCTCCCACAGTTAACCTCCAGCACCCCGTCCCCAAGACTCACCAATAGTGCTCAGGTACTGCCAGCAAAAGAATCTCTGCCGGAGGGAACAGTGGCCTAGCACATTCCCAGCCTCGGGGCAGGAAGAGCTGCTAATTTAGGACAGCAAGAGTGCCCAGGCCAGAAGGGAGGGCATTCAGCACAGAATGACACAGGCGATTGCTGCTTCAGCTGCCGTTGGCCTTGGAAGAGTTCGGCAAGATGGGCCATGGCTGCAGGGTGACAAGGATGGTAGCAGGACCTAAAGATTTTAAAACATCGTTCTGGTGGCTGTGAGAAGAAGGCCAAAGGCAGTCAAGCCAGAACGCTGAGTGGCCAGACAGGACACCTAGCACTAGGGGTGCATGGTGGGCCAGGAGACCCATGGAGATGGACACAGGAGCGGCAGCGGAGGCGGGAGCCCTGGAGCCGGCTGGCTGGGTCTGCCTTGGTGCCCTCTCCTCACGGTGTGTTTCCTGATACAAAATAATTCATATCATCCCCTCAGTCACTCTGTATAAAGAGAGAGCTACTGATAATACGTACTTGCTTCCCAGGGCTGACATGAATATTAAATGAGGTAATACATGGCTAGGCCAGTTCCTGGCACAAAATAAATTCATTACAAATGGTAGCTAGAGACACAGAAGACTGTGGTGAGATTAGAGGTGCATCACAGGTGCTGTAACTGACCATTCAGAAAGGCAGCGCCGAGTCCTGAAGAGGTGCTGGGACCAGCAGGGAAGGAGCTGCTACCAGGTCCTACAGTCGGCGGAGTCCTGGGACGTTCACCAGGGGCAAGTACATGCTCAGCAGGACAAGGAGATAGGGTCTTCTTTTTGCAGAGAGATCTTTTGGGTATCGACTGTTAACTCCACTATTACTGATACACAAGAACCACTCGTCTCTGGGCTTATTACAGTAGAAGTCATCTCCACTTTTAACAAGTTTTTTAATTAATATTCCTTCTAAGTATAATGTAAGTTTTATGTAAGCACATTTGGTTAAAAAAAAGATACACCATCCCCTGGAGATGACAGAACAGCGAATATGTCACCATGAATTACTAATGACCTATCACCTTTGACCTGAAAGCACCTCAGCCTCCCAGATTTATTAGCATGTGTCATCACAGCACACAGGCATCTTTCAGACTATAAATGAGAAAAAAGCTACTAAAGCAAGTGACTTAGGAAAAAATGCGATGGTTAGAACATGCCATTACTGAAATCCCGCTACCGGAGGGCCCAGCCTTGCCTTGCCCTGAGCACAGGGTGCTCTGTACCTCTCAGCCTGGTGACTCCCAAGGACGAGCTCCGAGCTCCGAAGAGGATGAATCACTTCCCAGTTTGCATCAGTGAATCACCGTTGAGATCACCCTTACTTAATTTGTGCTTTTCAAGCGTGTGAGTCACCACCCAAGTCTCTGCATTCTAAATGAGAATGAGAACAGATTTCCTGATGCTCAGCCCAGAGGCTCTTATGGGGTCTTTCTTCCAGAAGCAGGGCAATTTGTCTGCACTGGATGAATGGGCTCAGAGCCTCTGATAGATTCCAAACACTCAGCTCTGGACCAAACACAGGACCCCAGCCACCACCTCCTACCTGGCCCCACAGTCACTTTTCAAAGCTACAGGGTAAGTAAGGAGAACGGCGCCAAGGGCGTCGTGGTTCTCCACAGCCACAGCATCTGCAGATGCTGCCAAGCTGGGGATGTTGCCAAGAGAACTTCAAGTATTCCTTTCTTGTATTGAAGACATTAGCACTTACGATTGTCTGCTCTGATCAAAGTCATGCTGTCTTCCTGGGAGAGCCGCGCAGCCCGTGGCTGACTTCCCTGGTCTCCAGCCCCATCCTTTGGCATCCTTGGAGCTAACGACCTCATCTCTCACCTCACATCTACGTGCCCACACTTCCACACCCATCCTAGACAGCTGGACTGGGCTTTACCTGAAACTATTCCATTTCTTCAAAGCTAAAATCAAAGACTTCGCGTAGGAGCTGCAGCCTTCCTTCCAACTCTCAGTCATTCCAGCTCTATTATCTTTGCACTAATAGTTATTACAATAACAATAGCAAGTAAGTAACAGCAATTAATAGCAATGGCAACCAGCATTCATTGAGCTCTTCATTTATGCCCAGGGCTGCATTTAGCACTTACATCATCAAATTGATTTCTTATATCATCAAGTTCCCAGGGCTGCTCTCTGAACCTGGCAATGAGGGCCTTGCTCGTGTATTCTCAGCCCTTGTTACATCTTGAACGATGGCAAACAGCTCACATGCATATGACCTGAGCAGTCATCCTCCAAAGACCCAGGACAGTGGGGCAGAGTGGCCAGCGCTGCACCTGGAATCAGAGGAAAAGTGGTCTGCTAAAGGCAGTTTTCACTACCTCCAATACAAAATTATTGTATTGGAGGTTGAGGGCCACATGTTTAGGAATGTAAGAGCATTGGTAAACTTCCTGCAGTCTGCAGGGTCTCATCCTGGGTGGGTAAAGCAACCACCAATCTAAGCAGTTGTTCTGCGAAGAACTGGGAAGCCAGAGAAACTGCCCTGCCCTGGCGTCCGTCCATGGGGGAGGTGCCTGGGCCTTCTCCGCAGGGAGCATGCCCCTTTAACCACCTGCCTTAGATCACCGCAGCGCTGTAACAGGTGCCTTACAACGGGCGCGTGCTCCTGTCTCCAGGCACCTCACAAGCCTGAATCCCCAGACTCAACCCTCCGCTCCTCGTCTTGTTCAGAGCCCAGCAGAGCTCCGTGCTGGTCCCACTGCGCCCATCTCCTCTCGGCTCCCACCAACATCTCTCTGTTTGGAAAAAGTTAGCTCTGACCTCCTCACCCGGTCTGTTCCCCGCACCTTGCTAACCTTAGGTTTTACTAGAAGATCTTGAAACTGTCTTTTGTCTTTACTACTTTTAACAATTTTCTCTATTGTCCTAGGGAACATGACCGAATCAGCCCTGACCCTTCATTCACTTGATGACTCTCAGCTTCCCCTGTCTCTGACTACTCATATCCCACCCTTCTTTTATTTATTTATTTTTATTTTTTAGGTGGTACCAGGGATTGAACTCAGCACCTTGCGCTTGTCAGGCAAGCACTTATTCCACTGAGCTATCTCCCTAGCCCTGACCACTCGTATTCCAGATGTGCTGAATGACTCACAGACTCATCCGTGCTCTCTAACCTGGAGCCCTTCCCATTTGTATTTCCTGGACTCTAGTCTCCTACTCCCTCGTCCCCACACGCATGCACGCCATAGCCCAGGACAGCTGTCCTTCTTGCTCTTTGGATCTGGAGATTTCCCTGCCAGCACCGCCATCCGGATCAGTGTAAGGTCATCTCCATTTGTGCTCATGTCACCCAAGCATAAAAGTTAACACACCACATCACTGTGACAAATGTACTTGCTTCCCCAACCCATGGTAAAGAGCCCAGAGGGCAGGAAATATCTATAACATGGCGTTCAGTGTTAAGACCAGTGCCTGGTAGTGCATAGGTGGTTGTTTTTTTGTTTGTCTGTTCATTTGTTTTGTTTTATATCTTAGTACTGCTCTACAGGGTCTACAGGGTCTCGCTACGGGGCTTAGACTCTATGTCCAGCCTCCCAAGAGCTGGGATTACAGGTGCTCACCACCACACCCAGTCTCAATCACCGTCTCAGCACATGCTGGGGGTAGGGCCAGTATAGCATGCCAGGGTTCAAGCCCAGGCACAGCATCTGCCCAGGCAGGCGCTTTCGTCTGCTGACCTATTTGGCCCTCATAGGTGGTTTTTGTGATTCCTAAGTGAACAAATTTGGTTGGATTGAGACCTGTATGCTGAATGTGCATCCTAGCCAGGTTCCTCCTCAGAGAATCTTCCAGAAGGATAAAGCAATAAAAAGCTTTGCCTTTCCTTATTAAACCTTTTCAAAGCTGAAATTCTACCTTTTTATAAAATTGATGTCATCACTAACATCTAAGAAGATTGTAAACTTCGGACTGGGTGGACTTCGTATAATCAGTACAAACATGATATATCTTAGGAGAACATATGTGTGGAATTATCCACACACACCGCTACAGTTTTGGGTTCCCCAGAGGGTCCAGAGACCCAGCCACCAGCTGGGGCTGTGGGAGGGACTCGGGTCACGGAAGCGGAAGCGTGCTCTGGGCAGCTGCTGCGCCTTGCCTCCTTCCCCTCTCATTTTGTTTCCTTTTCAGTCGCTTGTTTCTCTTTCCTTCTATCCACTACGCAGTGAGAAGCCGCCCCTGCCAGGCGCTCACGCAGGAAGTTCTGTCTCACCACAAGCCCAAAGCAGCATGGGCTGAACCTTCCAACACCGTCACCCTAAATGGCCCTTTGCTCCTGTAAGCCTGGGGATTATCTCAGGTATTTTGTCACAGGGCTGCAAAGATCACACACACACACACACACACACACACACGTTTTATATTGCTACATATCAAGCTACCACAAATATAACTGTAAACAGCACATACTTTCACAGGTCAGGCGTCCAGCATATTTCAACTGGACCTTCCATTCTCGAGTCAAAGTCTGCACGACATCGAGGTGTCAGATGAACTAGGATCCTGGCAGGCAGAGCAAAACCTGCTCCAGGCTCATTCAGGTTCTCTGCACAAGCCAGGGGACACAGCCCGAGGTCTCTACCCTGCCCTGGCCATGGTTGGGCTCTCACCCCGCTGGATCTGTAGGTCGTTCCATCCACTTCCAGGACACGCCGAATTTCTCTTGTGCTTTGAGTCTCTGCCTTCTGCTTTTCTAATCAGCTATCAGAAACTCCCTTTTTTTAAAAGACTCATGTTATTAGCACAGGTTAAACAACCTCTTCTTTGTAAGGTCAATAATTAATAACTTTAATTACACCTATACAATCCTTTTTCTTCACAACACAGTGTAATCAGGGAATCATACCAGATGGCAGAGATCTTGGAAGCTCACCTACCACAGTCCATGTGCTGGTCCCAGGACTGGCCATGTCCACAGATCCCCAAAGTCCCCACTTCAGTAAAACTCAAAGGCTAAATTCTCCTCTAAGTCTCATTAGCCTTATGGGTCACAAATCACCTTCTGACTCATACGTCATGGTGACCCAGGGTAAGCTACAATGGCAACTCCTACTTACACATTCTCCCCACTCATGAACACAAAATGGAACACATTATGGTCCCTGTCCAAGTTCACAATGGTAGCATAGATATAAGATAACTCTTACAGACATTACAGTTCAAAAAGGAGATAAAGAGGAGACAGCAGTCCAAAACATATCAAAAACACATCCAGGGAAACTCCAGCAGCAGCCCCTTAGATTTCAGGGCCTGGGAATAGTCATTCAGTGTTCCCAATTCTGCACTCCAGGTTCTTGATTCAACCTTCAGCATTTTCGCTTCTGTCCTATGAACGATCATTCTCTTTTTAAGAAATAAAGACCATGCCTTTGGCTGAGTAGATTTAGCAGCTGGCTTCCTGGCAGTAGGACTTGGGGGTAAGAGAATTCCAGCAGCCTCCTTTCCTCATAAATTTTCTCTGTACTTCTCAGTCCATGCTACAGTGTTTCTGTTAATAAATTTTCTCAAAATGTTCTATTTTTACTTCCATCGGGTGGCTATAACGAGTTAGCACAAATGGGATGGCTTATAACAACTATAATGTATGCTCTCATAACTCCAGCAGTACAGATCTTGTGCCGAGGTACCACAGGGCCATGCTCTCTCTGACGTCTCTCTGCGAGGACTTCCTTGCCTCTTCAGCTTTTCCTGTCTACAAACAAGTCTTGGCTGTAGCTGTATCACTCGAGTGTCCGCCTCTTCTTCAAACGCGTTCTCCCCTTACCCGTCAGTGCCCAAACTTCCCTCTTCCAAGGGTACTGACCAATAGGTAAGGGTCTGCTCCACGGATCAGCAGAACCTCATTTTAATATGAATACCTATGACAGTCACCAACCTGAGATGGTTTGACTTGACAGTTTTTCAGCTCAACTGAAACTTTCATTGGAAATCACACTACGTGTGATTTCTTCCTACGCTCTTGGTGTCTGGTTCCAAGAATTAGGTGGAACGACCAGTGGTTCAAAGTTTATTGAAGGTAAAAGAAAAAAAAAGAAGTAAATTTAAAAGAAGAAAGAAAAGAAGTAGAGATGATAAGAAGGAGGAAAGACATACAGTGCTTTCACAGAGCAGGTCACTAAAAGCAAAAAGGCAGTGGAAACAAACCCCACTGGTGGCCATCGTTCCTGTCCTCCTGACGTCAGATGTGGGCTGCAGGAAGCTTACAGTGCTTCTCGGCCACGATTTGCCAGGTCTCCGTGACTGACAGGCCACGCCCTACTGTTCAAGCTCTTTGCCATTCCACATCTTCTGCCCGACTTCGAATTTTGATTTTTGTATCCTTCGTGGGCCAGTGAAACGCAGCAGGGTATTCTCTACAGAGCCTGGGCATCCGCAGAGAAGAAGGCTTGCAAGCATCCATGCAGTCACAAGAGTACACAACCGGCCGGGCATGGTGGCGCAGGCCTGTAATCCCAGCACTCAGGAGGCGGAGGCAGGAGAATTGTTGTGAGTTCGAGACCAGCCTGAGTTACAACGTGAGCTTAAGGCCAGCCTGAACTGCATAGTGAGACCCTGTCTCAAAAAAAAAAAAAAAAGAATACACAACCGACACTGGTGCCAGGCTCTGGAGTTTGTTGGGCTCAGCATAATAAATGCATTTCAATGTATAATATTTTTAACTTGTGATAGGTTTTCAGGACATAACTCCATCACAGCTTCAGGAGCATGTTTTTGCTCTAGTAATGTGCCACTCACAGATTCCACAAAGACATAAACACTGAAGGAGAACAATTCCACTCACTACACTTCCCTGATATTAATTTCAGAGTTTCACGCCACTAGACAGAAAAGCATACTCCCAAAGCTTTTCTTCATTTTTTTATTTTTTATTTTTATTTTTCAGGGAAGGCATTGTTTGGGGAAGGGTCTATAGGGTGTTCAGGGTCTCACTACTGATCTGCCTGTTTACGGCCTCCCAAGAGCTGGGATTATAGTTTACATCTGGGATCCGCCACCACGCCCAGTTTCAGCGCACCCTGAGGGCAGGGCCGGCGTGGCAGGCCCAGGGACCAAAGCCCCAGCCCCTGCGCCTGCGCCTGCTAATCCACTGAGCTATTTGGCCGGCCCTCCCAAAGCTTTTCGAAATCATCCTTTTGCCTTTGGCTTCAGCCGAGATAGCTCAGGGACATCCTGCTAGGTTTCGGAGAGCCCTGTAGTTTGAGGGCGTCTGTGGTCACAACATTCATCACTTCGAAGAATTTTTCTGTGTGACTGAACGCTTTAGCATTTGGGCTGTCTAAGGTTCCAGTAACGATCTCGACAGTCGCACAGCGTTGCCGGATGCCAGGCTCTCAGGAATCATTTCTGACACTGAGTATCTCTGCCACGCGAAAGACTGTGTTCAAAAGCATCCAGCCCTGGCCCCTGCGTATTTACGAGTTCTCCATCAAATTATTGTTTCATATTTTAGCACCAGCAGCAGGAATAAGCAAGGAGACAGCTTCACCCTTCGCTCGGCTCTGCACCCACGCTCACTGTTTCCAAATTCTGCTTTCCACGCGGCTGCAGAGCGCACTTTCTGAGCTCTCTGCACCACACAGCAGAGGTTCTCCTCCTCCAGTTCTGACGGCGTGTGTCGCACTTCTGACTGAGCTTCCACCCAAGCTTTTTCAAGGCCCAGATTTCTAGCAATCTGTTCACAGTGATCTAGGTTTTCTCCCAGGCAGTTTAGATTTCCTCCGTAATGGTCCTCACTTATTTCTCAACTGTCTCGTGTCTGTGTCCATATTTCAACTAGCCACCTTCATCCATCGTCTTCCTCAAAATTCTCCCAGCCTCCACCACTGCCTAATTCCCAGATGACCTTCATGTTTTGTTCCTTACAACAGGAAACCACTTTCAGGTACCAAGACAGGCATTAGTTTTCTACTGATGCATAACTAGCTGCCCCATAGTAAGTGGCCATCACTAGCACATACTCTACTTTTTTAAATATTTTTAAAATTTTATTTATGTGTTTGGTACAGGGTCTCACTACACAGCTCAGACACGTAGTATCCTCCTATCTGAACCTTCCCAGCCTGGCATCATAGGTGTGCAGCAACATGCCTGGTTTCGAGGGCTGGCACAGCATGCAGTTCCAGGGATCAAACCTGTGTCCTTGCGCTTGCCAGTCAGGTACTTAGTCCACTGAGCTATCTCTCCGGCCACCTTAATTATCTCACTGTTTCTATGAGTCAGGGATCACAAAAATTTAGCCAGTTTCTCTTGTTAGGATCCCAAAACCTTAAATTGAGGTAAAGCAAAACTGAAGGCGCTGTGTAAGATTCGCTTCCGTGTTCATCCACTCTGTTGGCCAAATCCACGTGCTTCTGCCTACAACCTCAGGCTCTGTTGGTTTGTGGCTCTTATGTGGAAGTCACTCGCTACTCCTAAAGGGTGTGTCTTTCCCATTTTCAAGCAAATAATAGCATTTTGGTCTTTTTTTATTTTATTGGTTTTTCTTTTCCTGTATTTCTTGTATAGGGTAGGGTCGGCAGGGTCTCTCACTACTAGCTCAGACTCATAGTGATCCTCCTGTTTACAGCCTCCCAAGTGCTGGGATTACAGACGCACACCACCACGCCCAGTCTCAATCCCAGCTCAGTGCTCCCTAGAAGTGGGCCCGGCACAGCACACCAGAGATGGAACCCCAGCCGAAGCATTGCCGAAGCAGGTGCTTTAGTGCACCGAGCTATCAGCTGGTCCTTTTTCTTTTATTGTTGTAGACTTAAAATCAGGAGGTCAGTGTGCCAGGCAAGTTCTCTACCACTGAGCCGATCACATCTTTAATTTTTCTCATGCTTTGAAACTCTGATTTCTGCTCCTCCAATTATCTGGAGAAAACTATTTTTTAAAGGGTCTTAGGAATAGGATAGGTCCATTTGCAGAACTCCTTATTTTAAAATGAACTGACTCATCGATTATCTCAGGAAAATCTCAGTTACCAGGTAACAACGTAATCACAGGTATAACCCTGATGGCAGACAAGGTCACAGTTCTATCCCACACCCTTACATGAAGAACTTCTATAAATACATGAATAATGCTAACCATGAATTCTTATTTCTTTCTGCTTTTCTAATTTGTGTAATAAGACAATCCAGGGGGCCGGGGAGATGGCTCAGTGGAAATAAGCACTTCCCTGGCAAGTACAAGGTCCTGAGTTCAATCCTGGTTCTGCCAAAAAATAAAATAAAATAAAACAATCAAGCCAAGATGTGAAACCATCCTAGGCACCTGTCAACATAAAAATGACTTTTAAAATGTAATAGCTGGACACGACAGTGCAGGCCTGGAATCCCAGCACCTGGGGAATATAAGACTAGAGGATCACAAGTTCAAGCTCAGCCTGGGAAATAGAGCAGTTTAGTGAAACCCTGTCTCATAATTAAAAATAAAAGGGGTTAAGAATGTAGTTCAGTGTGAAGACCCACTGTATTGCAAGGAATTAAGGGAGGGAGGGAATGAGGGAGGGAGGAAAGGAAGAAGGGAAGGAAGGAAGGAAGGAAGGAAGGAAGGAAGGAAGGAAGGAAGGAAGGAAGGAAGGAGGGAGGGAGGGAAGGAAAAAGAAAGAAAAAAGGAGGCATAGAAATCAAAGGAAGGAAGGAAGAAGGGAGGGAAGGAAGGAGAGAGGGAGGAAAGAAGGAAGGGAGGAAGATATTATTCATTTACAAAGAGCAATAAAATCTTGCCACATACAACAAAATGGGCAGAAGTTGAAGACTTCATATTAAGTGAAATGAGCCAGACACAGAAAGACAAATACCACATTTTCTCTCTCATGTGTGAAAGTTTAAAAAAACAAAGTCACCAGGCACAGCAACGCAAGCTTATAATCCCAGAGTTGGAGAAGATCCAGTCCTGCCTAGGTAACTTAGTGAGATCTTATTTCGAAGTGAAAAAATAAAAAGAGCTAGAGATGTAGCTCACTGTGAAGGCCCTGGGCTTAATCCTCAATAATACGAAATAAATAAAAAGTAAATGGAGGGAAGGAGGGAAAGAGGGAGGGAGGGAAGGGGGGAGGCAGGGACAGATGATATCAACTTGAATGTAAAATGGTGGCTCTCCAGAAGATTGGGAAGGAACAGCATTAACAAAGGGACAAAAGGCAGCTGGGTTTGCTCAGTGAGCACCGTATACCTAAACTGAAATGCCACGCTGGACCCCTACAATGTGTACGTGTTAATCACAAATAAAAATGCTTCAAACCAGGTAACTTTGCAATCATGAAAAATCTAGAATTATGCTATTATTAGTATTCCCAGCTCAAGCCTCAGAGGCCCTACAAACCTGGGACTCTCTGCTTGCTGTTTGCACACAAAGTGCTCCCTGCCAATGACAGAATAGAGATTGATTGATTTTTAGAAAACACCTGTCCTGCTTCAAGGTTTTCCTGCAAGTATGTGCATGAGAGTGCAGGCCCTGGCACGTGCTTATGCTGATAACAGACTCATTGTTGATGGCAAGGGAAGAGATGGAGTGGCCTAAAGGCGCCTGTTACTGTATCAAAAGGAATCAAAATGCTGAGGCCCCATGGACTGGACCAGCTAGCTGCTTCTGCTCCAACCACAGAGCAGGACCACAGACTGCAGGTGGCTTTCAGCTGTGCCACGCAGACACAGCACCCGCTCTGTGCAGATGTCCAGCCACAGGGCTGCAGATGATCCCATCCTGAGCACAAGAAGAGCCCAGACATGTCGTGGTACCCAGCAGGTAAGCTTTTTTATTTTGCTCAAATGAATCAAAACACTATCCTTAAATATTAACTAGCCTGGGGCTGGGAATGTAGTTCAGTGATCTAACCACATGCCTGACAAGTGCCAAGACCCAGGTTCAATCCCCGGTACTGCATGCCATGCTGGCCACAGAACACCACGTGTGTCTTGCCAGCCACCAAACCAGGCATGGCACACACCTGTTACTCCAGCACTGGGGAGGCTGAGACAGGAGGATCATTATCAGTCCGAGCTATATAGTGAGACCCTGTACCAAATAAATGAATAAGTAAATAAAAAGTTTTTAGGGATTGGGGAGATAGCTCAGTAGAATAAATGCTTGCCAGGCAAGCACAGAGTCCTGAGTTCAAACCCCAGTCCCGCAAAAAAAAAAAAAAAAAAAGTTTTTAGTAAAATAAATTATTAAAAATTCAAAAAATATTAACTGTCCAATTATAACAGTCAACTGAGAGAGACTTCACTTTTTTTATAATTGAACAAAAAGAAATATGCATTCCAGTATTTTCCCTACCTCTTAAAAGGTCACTTTTTCAGCAAAGTAATAGACACACTGGAATTTTTCTTTTGAACAGGACTTTAGGCCAGACATTTTCTTGACCCCAGTGACAAATAAGAATCAGGCTGAAGTCACACAACTTGAAGTCCACACGGTTTTGTCAACATCATCTCTTCTTGGGGAATACAGTTACCTCTGAGGGCCACTCACTTGGAAAAAATCTTGGCTTAATTTTAGTGTAACTCAGCCAGCCTCCAAACCAACCCAGAAGTGGGCTGGCAGACCTGGGGATAAGGGACCTCCCTGTGGGGCCTGGGCTGTGACCACGTGAGTGGCCACGTTGCCTCGGGGACAGAGGATGAGTCCCTCGGAAGGCGCACACTGCTACGGGGCTCCACGGGCCGGTGGTGGACGCCTGCACTTTAGCACAGCGGTAGGCTTGTTGGCTGATGTAGCCTACCCCGAACATTCCGCTGCTTAGTCCTACGTGCTTAGAAATCGTCATTCCGCACAGCAGCTCCTCTGTAGGAAGCCAAGCAAGAGAGGAAGGACCAGAGCGGGGAGCATCACGGTCAGGGGCTTGCTAAGTCCAAAGAGGAGGAGGAGGGGCGCCTGCAGGCTGGGGTTCTTCTTGCCCTCCACCCCTCTTTCCCCCTTTTATCCTGGCACCTTTGCCCTCTTTCCTCATTTACTGCCTCTCGCTGTCTTCCAAGGCTGCCCAGCCATCTTCAGCTCTCACCTTCTACCTCCGCAACCCTGCAGGCCCCACCGTCATCCAACTTTCCTTACTTAGACAAAACTTTCCTTTCCGCTCTCCAGCCACTCACTCAAGCGTCATTTGTCAAGTGCATCCCAGGGCTCAGCCCCAGGGCTGAGGGGTGATGACAAGGACCAGAGCTAGGCCTGGTCTCCACTCTCAAGGAGGCAGAGGAAGCACTCACACCCACAGGGCTTTACATGCAACAGAGTGGGGGATCCACCCTGACTGAATGTGCTAAGGGAGCCCACAGTTCAATTCCATTGCCTCCAAATTGAAACTGTATATGCTTAACCAAAGAAACAAATACAATCAGCCAGCCCAGACTGGTATAAGACAACAAGAATCTTCCAAAGACACCTGGAGCTGGGATGGATTTGGGCTGGGACTACTTTACTAAGAAGGACCACAGGAGAGCAGGAATATTTCTACAGAAAGGGAGGGAGACCCAGGATGTGGAAGGGGCGATCTCCACGTGATAACGTCCTTATCCAGAGAGAAGCAAGTGTAAAAGTTCACAAATGTAAGAGGCTGTGTCTACTCACGCTGTATTTAAAGGCATGGGTGGGGTCTTGTCTTAGAATAATGCAAGGTGGACTCTTCACCTGCAGAAGCTGGACATTGGTCACTGTGTGGGGGCAGGCCACAGCCACATCACATAAGCAGCCCAACCAGCTCAGTCTTGAGAATGATGTCCTGCCTGGACAATCTCAGTTGATAGGTGCTAAGCAACCTTGTGCCTTCTGACACTAACTTTGCAAGAGTATAAATAAACACCCCTGCTGTTGTTTTCTGGGGTCCTTTGCCAGTCAGGCAAATGGACCTCTCCTGAGTCCAGCTCTGGTCTCCTGTCTCATTCCTGACACTGTTTCTCCCCAGGGTACCTGAGACACCAATGAGTCCCTACAAGTGGAACTGCAGAGAGGGGTCATCCATTTCCTAACATCCCTGGGAAACATGGAAAAATGTGCTGGTCCTTCACAGTGCTGTGATGACTGCTCTTTCTTTAAAAAAATAATCTGTCACCAAAACTTTAATGCCAAAGAGGCTCACAAAATGTATTACAAATGACAGCATGAAAAAATCTTGCAAAGTAATGCAAAAGTTCAGCTCTATAACACACCCTTCAACTGGCAGGACATTGGTTCTTTGATATCTCAGGTTTCCAAATAAAGATACAAACAGCTCTGTCCTTGTGGGCAGTGTCACAGAAGGAGCTTGTGACCTAGCAGAGGTAAACTCTGGAAATGTACCTGATTCCACACCACCCAGGAAGCATCTGCCCAGGATGAAGACCAGTTCCATTTTTAAAACCACGCTCACCTAGTTCTGCATGTGGCCTTTATCTGTACGTGGTGGCACCGCTGTACACTGTTATCTCAGCTATGAAACAGGTCTTGTTCAGTTTTTGCTAGCTTTGTTTCTGTAACATAAGAACATCACACTTTAATGAGGCAGAGTTTAGAGGTTTATTTTCAGTCTGTGCAAGATTAAAACTCAAAGCAAATTTACCTTTGCTTAAGGGAACATGGTAAAGTAACAATTCCTGGCATTACATGCCTCCTAAGATCCATCTCAAACCAGAGAGAACTACATCGTCATGTCACTGTTCCAAGACACGAAGGTGACTAGCTAAAACATCTTAAAAACACACCAAGCTTATGAAGTCTCAAGCAGAACTTGGATTTTCTGCACACACTCCCGTCAGTGAAGTCAATCCCTGTGCCCCACTTCTGCAAACTGATCTTCTCCTCCTTTTATTTGACCTAGATCAGCTGCGAGACCTAGTGAAGGATCAGGATAGCTTGTAATTTCTCTCCCTAGACAGTGATCTCTCCTTATAGTGTTATAATGCTGCTCTTTTGTTTTTTAAACAATTTGTCACCAAAACTTTAATCACAAAGAATCACACAAAACATATTACAAATAACAGCATCAAAAAATCTTGCACAGTAATACAAAAGTTCAGCTCTACAATGTACCCGCTAGAAAAAGTCCTGCTCCAGTTGTGAGAGAAACTTCTCCTTTGAGATCTGGGGCAAGGTTGAGGACTCCTCCTGCGATAATCATCATGAGAGTGATGACCCCAAGAAGGCAGAGGGCTACGATTTCCACTTCTCTTTTCATCATTGGCTATGGATAGTTCCTCTCTGACATGGCAACCACATAATGTTCTTCCGTCTAGCTCTTGGACAGTATCTGCTGCATCTCAGAGATCCTTAAATTCATTGAAAGCAAAACCAAGAGGGTTACTAGCAGCCCACACACTCCACGGTGGTCCATAACAGCTGAAAGCCCATTCCAGCTCAGTCTTGTTGCCAATGTTGCCAAGATTCCTTGCATAAACCTTATGGCCCAGTGGGCAGGAATCACAATGTGTCTCAAGATCTGGGGATAGAAATGCAGAGGTCCAAAACCACATGAGCCCAGTGGACCTTCTCGCTCAGTTGCCTGGCATCCACAAAATGGCCGAGTGCTCCTCTTTAAACTTTTGTTTTATTAGTACATGCTTGCAGTACACAATGATTACATTCATCATGTATAGTGGATACATGTACATAACTCATGGCATATTTCTAGGTGCCTCCCCAAAGCCTCATGCGTTTATAGGCAGCTCTTGGGAGGTGACTGGACCTTGGGAGTGTGATATTCATCAGTGGATTAGTCCACTGATGAGTTTATACTTAGACGTGGTGTTGGGAGGTGAAGCCTGTTCAGAGGAAATGGGTCCCACCAGTGTCACCTGGAAGGGTTGGTCTTCCTTCTCCGCTCTCTCTTTCTTTCTTTCTCTTTCTCTGTATCTGTCTCTGCCTGTCTCTGCTTGTCTCCATCTGTCTCTGTCTCTGTGTCTCTCTGTCTCTCATTGTGTCTCTTTCTCTCTGTCTCTGTCTCTCTCTCTTCCTCTTCCTCTCCCACTCTCTGTCTCTCTGTCTCTTCCTCTCTCTCTCTCTCTCTCTCTCTCTCTCTCTCTCTCTCTCTCTTTCTGTCTCTGTCTGTGTCTGTGTGTCCCTGTGTCTCACTCTGCCTCTCTCTCTCTGCCTGTCTCTGTCTCTCTCCATTTCTCACTGTGTCTCTCTGTGTGTCTCTCTCTCTGTCTCTCTCCCTCTCTCTCCGTCTCTCTCCCTCTCTCTCTCTCTCTCTCACTCTCTCTCTCTCTCTCTCTCGCCTTCCATGCCATCAACAATCCCCTTCCTGCTATGCCACCTTGCCTTGGAGCCAGCCAACTATGGACTGAAATCTCTCTCTAAAGACTGTGAGCTCAATAAACTTCTGAAAGTTGTGGGTGTCACTGCCACCTCCTCAGTGATGGGCAAGTGACTAAGAAAATAGCACATCCTAATTCTTTTCTACCCCTTCCCTGCCCTTGCTCCCTCCTCCCTCCTTCCTTTAGTCACCTTTCCCTTGACCCAAGAGCCAGCTCCTGTTTCTGCTCTTTGTTACCAAGCTAGGGAGCCTTTTCCATGGAAGGATTTCCACCTTCAGACACTTTTTTGCTACTTGCAATCAAAGACACACACTTGCAACCCAGTTGGTGGCCGTGAGCTGGAAGAAATGTTTACTAGATTAGGGAAGGAACCAGAACCATCATCAGCCCCACAGAGGACCTGGCAGTCCAGACCAAGAGAGGGGGGCAGGGATGGGGCAGAGGAATGATACCAAAGCATCCTTCAAAAGCATCCTTCAGAAGCAGACTTCTCTTTCTCCTTCTCATAATCCTTCCTTTGCTGAAGATTAAAATACTTATGCAGTACTTCCTCAAGACTCTCTCCCGGGGCCTGCAATGCCAGCCCCACCCCTAGGGCGCACTGAGCCAGCAAATGAGACTGGGCATGGTGGTGCATGCCTGTAATCTCAGCTCTTGGGAGGTTGTAACCAGGTGGATCACTACAAGTCCTATCTAGTAGTGAGACCCTGAACACCCTGTAGACCTTTCCCTAAAATACAGCAAAAGAAAAAATGAGTCTCTCCTCTACAAAATGCTAGCCAGTCCCTCAGGATATCCTTCCCCCAAAGGGAGTTTTGGGATCATGACACAGAATGAAGAGCACAACAAGAGAGACGCCTGCCCCATGGCAACACAGTGACATAACGCCTCACACCAGGAAGGCTGAGGGAGCCCGTGAGGGGCCTCCATGCTCACCTTAAAGGGAGCAGGGGGCTTCCCACATGGAGCAGGAAAGCTGGAAGGTGGTGCGCACCAGCCCCTGCAGAGAGGACGCCTCAGAGCCACAGAAGAGCTCGAATCTGCTGCTCCCACCATGCACGCATCGCTAAGGACCGTGTTCATGGTCGTTACTACTTATACCTAGGACCAGCCTGCCAGCATCTCCCAGGGCTCCCTGAGGGGCCTACAGCCACCACAGTGTGCCATTGCTCCTTTCTACAGACCCTACTGATCTTGGCATTAGTTTCTAGCACAGATCTCCGGGCTGCTGGAAGGTGATGGGGAGGATCTTCACCCTGGGTGTGAGCTTCTCTAAGCCACAGGGAACAGAGCTCCAGGCCCTGAAGGTTGGAAAGCTGTCCTGTTCCCACATCCGAAGTACAGACACACCCGGCCCCACCCCCACCCTGACCCTTGGCAGGTGAAGGGGAGCTGGCACCTGGGCCTTCCTTGAGCCTTGGGGAGCCCACCTGTCCCCAGGAGGGAGTGACTCTGTGGGAGCCGGCACAGAATGATGTCATGCTTTATCCAAGCTGCCAGGAGTGCCTGAACTTCCCCAGCTGAAAAGTGAAAGGGCAGGGGAATGCAACTGAAGTTCCCAGAAAATGGGAAGAGCACTTGCTGTGGTGTTACAAGCAACTCATTAACCAAAGTAAGAGTTGTTTTTTTTTGTTTTTTTTTTTTTTTTTCCTTCTAGAGCCCAGCATTAGTGTGGTAGAGCTGGAACCATGAAGCAGGCTCTCGGGCCAGCCTTGGGCTGAGGCCTTTCATGGGCATTGTCGTGAGCCACAGGGATGCTTAAGTTTTCACTTGCCTAAAAAAGTAGCATTTTATATGGTTCACACAAGCCTTACCCTGTATTGTGGGGTAATTAACTGTAAGTCTCCCATTGTGCTAGCAGGGAAGTGAGGCTTCCAGAGGTTAGGAACTTGTGAAATGCGCTGTCTTGCTCTCTCCTGGCACACACACACACACACACACGTCCATACATTGGGACTGCGCGAACCTCAAGGTTAGAGCAGTGGCTCTAGCTGCAGTTCGCATGTTACCCCTACCCCAGCGGGCCAAGCAGGGTGGCCCAGAGTCCCAGTGCCAGGCCTCTCCAGCACCCTCCTGTCCCTGCCCCCAGCTTCCTTGCCTCCTACTCTGTCCTCCCCCTGCTGGATTCTCTGACAGCATGGGCTCCCCTTCCAGCAGTGGCCAGCCTCACCCCTGAGCACTCAGTTCCAGGGCACAGTTGAACAATAGACTCAGGCTGTAGTCTACAAACATCCAGGGACTCGAAGTTGTGCAGGACACTGGGACGACCTAGCCTCGATTAAGCCGGGACTGTAGTAAGTCCCTTCAGGTATGAAATACCGACAAGGGAGAATGCAGTTGGGCAGCCACAGGAGTGTGGTGCATATTGCCATGTCTGTGAACTTTAAATAACTATGAAAATCATCAGTTATTCAGCAAAGACTTGTCAAAAGTCTATCTGTCTCGTGCTGGGTGTTAAATGAAGCTTCTTATTCCGGGAGGTAGTCTCCTGGGTTGCAGGCAATCTGTCCTTGCAAGCTGTGAAGGCCACTTTGGAAGGACCCAGCAGACCTGCAAATGATAGCTCTTGCCAGAGGTTAAGAGCACTTGATTAGGACAGATGTTTCCTGTTCCTGAATCATAAACAAGCTCACACATGCACACGCACACACACTCACACACACTCACACACACTCACACACACTCAACGCCCAATCTGAAAATGAAGTCTGCTGAAGGACACAGAAACTCCACAGCCAAGGCATTTTTGTGGAGGTGTTACCAGGACAGTGAAGATATTTGGAAGAAAGTAGAATGGCCTGGTTTTTCTCTCTCCTGATAGACACATGCACTCTGCCTCTATTCATCAGTAGACTTAGACTTACTACAGCCTGTGCAAGTGCTGTTCCCTTCTGGATATGTAACACTGGACTTTCATCTATCTTCTTTTCATTTTCTTACTGCCCTGTGCAATGCTGAACACTCAGTTCAGGAGCTGTGCCCGGGCCTGTGTCTAGCTGTCCCCCAAAGCTTCAGGCAGCTTAGCTGGGGCTTCTCAGGGGTGGCGGTGTCTAGAGTGTGATGCTGGGATTAAGGGTGTGCAGGGCCAAATGACTGGCCTGGGTATGGAGGAGGGTCAGCGCCACCTGGGTGTTAGCCTGGATTGAAAGGAAGGACAGAAAGAGGGCGGCTGCCCTTGCGGTTGGCGGCTGCCGACACTTCACTGCTCTGCCACCTGCTGCCTTCTGCCCCGTGTGCTGTTTCTCCTCTGTGATGCCACCCTGCCCTGGAGCCAGTTGGTCACTCACTGAAACTTCTACAAACTGAGTTGAAATACATCTCTCCTCCTTCAACTTCGGGCGTTGGATATTCAGTCCCAGCACCAAGCAAAGGCACCGAGATGAGGCACCTGTGACATAACACACTTGAAAATTATATACAAATATTGAATTGTAGTAAACCTGCTTTCTGTGTCAGTCAACTCACAATGACCAGTGGCACACTGAAGTTTGACCACAGCCTCTGTTACTTAGGCTGTGCAAACTGGCGAGGCGATTGACTGATTGGATGGGCTTGCCCGGGATGCTTTTGCTCTAAATATTTATTGTAGAATCTGCAGCTTTCAGCTGCAGCTGAAAGCCACAGCAAACCAGGGGAGGTTCTCGTGGCAAAACTCCTGCAAGCAAGTAATTCTCCGCAGGCACCACCTCTGTTCTCTCCCCGCCAAGTCACACGGCTAAGCTCAAGGTCATGGGAATAGAAGTAAATTCTGCTCAGCTGTGCCGAAGAAGTCAGGAAAAGCCAAGCCCAAGCTGGGCGCAGAGAGGAAGTGTGACCTTCCGTGATGTCACTGGGGGCTGGTGTGCAAGTGCCTGGACATCAATGAAGCTTGCACCCCGCCTCCCCAGGACTGCCACAGCTGCAGCCCCGCCCTGCAGGCTGTACCCTGGGGAACTAAGTGTTGCTGGGCCAGGTGTGCGCTAAACCTTTGAAATTAACAGAACAGTCACTAAATGAAGGCCCGGGGCAGCACAAGTTTCCTCCCTCTGGAGAATAATCCTCTGAGTTGCAAGCAACCCAAATGGCAAATCAGGGTCCAAGCACCCACTTCATTGACTTAGATCGAACACCTTATTCTGTCTTTCCCTGGAACCCGTCGTCTGGCCTCTGACGCATGCTGCCCGGTCATGAGAGCCGCTCATTCTTTCCCAGGGCCTCACACATGCAGAGCCAGGTGCTTCCATAAATCGTTAACCAAGCTATTGCCTGACTGGGTATTTTTTTTTAATCATTAACTTACCCAGAGAGTGAGTTTTTAAACAGTCTTTTTGCCGTATAATTTATGTATACAATATTACTTCTCCCTAAGAGAAGTCCATATTGATTATGTAATTCAATAAATTTTAGCAAATTTCATACCAGCCAGCTTTAGTAAACGCACACAGCCATCGCTATACCTTTTCACACTTTTCCCACGCCCTATGAAGCTATGCTGTCCACAACAGCCAAACCACGGAACTTCAGCACTCAGTGTCAATTGGTTCTGGGGGTGTGACAACCACAGAAACAAGTTATTTAGGCTGCAAAGGGCAGCAAGTCACAGCGCTGACACGATCCACCTCCCACATCGAGCAGCAAACAGCGAGCGCCTAGGCAAAGCTTCGCATCACAGCACGTCAGGCTTCAAAGCAGCCGAGCACCAGCTAAAGCTAAATGGAGGGAGGCAAGCAGGGCAGGGTTTTCTGCTTTGGAAAACTGGTTTTGTTAGCCCGCATGTTTCGAGGGCCCCTGAAGTCACACACATTCTGTAACTCGTTCCTCCGTATTGCTCTAGAGTACTCCTGTATATACACACATTCACATTTTCTCTGGATCAACATTCTCATCTTTAATCCCATTTTCCCAATACTGTAATAGCCACTATAGCAAATTACATTTGCTGCAAATAAATCTGATAGCTGCAAATTACTTAACACAGAGACCCACTCCCAGCACACACATGTACGGAGGCTGCCCCCACATGAACACCGCGGGAAAAGAAAGGCGTGTGTAAGTGTCCAACACTGAATTTATAACGGCATCATGCTGTCCACGCGAGCTGCCTTCAGCCTGTCCAATCACAAGAGTGGAGGCCTCTCGCTTCCGAATGTTTTTTAGTACAGTGAGCTGCTGAATCATGGGTGGATACATTTTAATGGACTCAGTATATGTGTAGACATACATTCAAAAATTTTTAGAAGTTTTAGATTTACCAAAAAAAAGTAGTTTCCATATACCTCTGAGAGATATTATTAACATTTGTCATAATATCATAATTAGCACATTATGGTGTTGTTCAATTAAACAATTTAAATTATTATATTAAGGCACGGTCACCAAAAGTCAGTGCTTTACATAGGTTACTCATCTCCTTCTGTCGTCTGTTTCCTGGT
>PVKA01018797.1:0-43166 GCA_004027165.1 Ctenomys sociabilis
CTCTCTCTCTCTCTCTCTCTCTCTCTTCCCATCTGTCTGTCTGTCTGTCTTTCTTTGTATGGGGGATCGAACTCAGGACCTTGCACTTGCTGGGCAGGCTCTTGTGCCACTGAGTTATCTTCAAGGCCCTGGCTCATGACTTCAGCTGGCTCCAAGGCAGTGGCAGCATGGTGGAGGGGCCTAGTGGAGGAAATACTGCTCACCCCATGGCATCCAAGAAACAGAGAGGAAAGGGAAGCTGGGGACAAGAATACATCGTTCCAGGTCTCTCACCCAGGAACTTACCTCCAGCCAGGCCCACCTCCTAACACACATTTGATTACTGCATTTCTCAGTGAATGAATCCACTGAGAAGAACACCACCCTCATAGCCCAACCATCTTCCATACACATGAGAAACTAGGGAATATTTTAGATATAAGCAGTAATACCATGCACTTGTTTCAATACAAGAGACTTTCCCTCTCCCACCTCTGCTAATATTCTGAGTCAACATCAACAGGTCCTCCAGATACCTGTGAAATGGGGAGGGGAGAAAGAGCATTGTGACAATTCTGGGTGGTAGCAGAAAGCATTTCAGAAAAAGGCTGCAACAGGATATCTGTGGCACATCTCTTGGAATTAATACCTTAACCTTTGATTATTTATCTAGATAGTCAAACCTGAGACACAGCCACAGCTTAGCCAAAGTTTCTCTGTCACTCTATTTTTCTCATACATCTCAGATGAGAATAATTGTCCTGTACCTAATACAGTTTTCCCACAGGTAAGAGCTATGTAGTCACATTTTTACTGTTTAATATCTTCATGTATGCATTTGTTCCCCTCAACAGATTATAAATATCATACACCATCATTTATATCACCACTCTACATAATATATTGTTCATGGGAGAGATCTTAAAGCAGACTACACTAATTTTCAATTAGAGTCATGAGTTGCTTAGAGATATGCCTTTGGGCTCTCTTTTCCTTTCTTATCAAGTAATGATACAAGTTTTATCTTTTCTTAGGTTTCCCATAATGCTGACAGTCTTATCTATCTTGTATATTTTTCATTCTGCTCTTCCTCTCTTGTGTAACCCTACCCTGGGAACCCTACGCAGTTAAGTTTAGTCATGATGATAACACGAGCAGGTTATGTCCCATGTACAGCTAATGGGTTTCCTGGTTATGAACAAACTTTTTTTTTGCTATGATTAAACTCAACAGATCTAAGAGAAATATTTTATGATTTATTGTATTCACTGGCTAAAGAGAATTTTAGAATGGTTTGAGGCCTTGCTGCAAAAAAACTGTAGGCTACACTAACTCCACAATTGTCACCTAGGAGCTTATGGAAATGTAGAGCTTCATGCCGCACCAAGTCATGCCAAATTAGAATTTGCACACTAACAAGATCTTAAATAGTCATATTTTAGAAATACTTAAGTATGAAAAGTACTGGTTTAAAATCTCAGCTTTATTTTCATTGATATCTCTCAAATGGCAAGAGATACTGAACATTTTTCCATAACTTTATTTGCTGTTTGTGCTCCTTCAACTGAGAAATGTGTATTCTTCTCAGATGCCCACTTTTAGATTGGGTATTTGCATTTTGCTTCTTCATCTTGTCATTTTCTATTTTTTACTTCAGTTTATCACTGTTTTCAAGGCTTCCCTAAGAAACATCTAGTCCTCAGAGGTGTTTTCTACATGTAGCTTGCTTTTGGTCTTTGTATTTTTCCCAAGACCATAACCTAGCAATTTATTGGAAATGAGTAAACTGGCTGAGCACACAGTTCTTTGGTGCTGGACTATGGTTACGGTTATGTCCCCAGACAATCACACTGTTGTCACACAAAAGAGAACCAGTGATTACAACACATGTGATACCCTCACTAATATAGTAAAATAAGCATTAATAATAATGATGATGATGATGATGATATTAGCATCAGGCACAGCCTAGAAACCAACAAGCTGTGGTGACTATTAATTATTTTTGCCCATGGAGCAATATCTATAATTATATAATAAAATCTATTCTAAGCAAGGAACTTGTAAGCAACGAGTTTCTCTTTTTTTATTTTATTTTATTGTTTTTTATTTTATTGAAGTAAATATCAATGAGACCATTTTAAGACACCTTAACAGGATGGATTCGATAAACTAATACATTGCAAACTATTTTCATAATGTTTTGATATCGTACATGGTGCATACATGATACTATACTTACAGACATTATTATAGCAGATGTTTCTTATCAGTAAATTGAGAGTGAGCTGTTTATGTATCTTATTTTTTATACCTGAATTATATCACAAATTCAACAATTAATACTTTGTACCTTGTTATTTTCCTAGTGGTTCTCCATAGTGCTAGGAGATGACATAATATCTTGTTGATGCATCATTAGTGCAAAGTTTGCCTCTCATAGAATTATGTAGAAGCACAGCATATCAATCCCAACTGTACTGTCCATACACACACATCATGATTCTTCCTTTCTATACCCCTTGATTTGTCTACACCTGTCAAATATGGGCACTCCATTGTCACTCAACCAGTTTAGGTGACTTCAATCGATGACACAATCCAACACAGTCCAGCATTCCACAGCAATAGTGAGTTATCTAAAGAAGTTGTCAACCATAGCCATTTACAGCTCAACTTATTATTATGGCCCTGCATTGTATACTGCATTTTTATACTTTTCTGCTGTATGGTTAAGACCGAGATAGAGAACTATATAAGACCTATATAGCAAAACATGTACTTCTTGTTTCTGATGAAGCCAGTGAAGTCCCCTCACGTTTTACACTGTAATCCTGTACCTTATTCTGTAGATCCTTTGTCTGTGTCATCCATATGGATGAGTCATGGCCAATGCTTGACCAGATTGCTCTCTATGAGAGCCTGAGAGAAAGGTTTCTCTCCATGTGACCCTCCCCAGGCACACTATAAAACTTTGACCTCTTCCCTCTCTGGATACATAATCTCGTTGATCAAAAAATTCGGGGCACAACTGAGTTTCATGACGTTACTGCACAAGTTCTCCTATGTCCTGAGTCTTCCCTGACCTTGAAGGCAAGGACAAAAATGGTGGCTGGCCTGTGGCTCTTCTATTTCTCCAATTTTGATATGTGAAATTAGGTTATTAACCATCCAGAAGAAAAGCTGATTAGTACCCTTCAGCATATGCCATTAAGTTTGTCCTATCTAACTCAATTGTCTTTAGTTGTTGTTGTATATTTCTATTTGTATTTCTTCTTGTGACTTCTTATACTCGAGAGACTATATGATATTTGCACATGTGTATCTGGTTTATTTCACTTACAAGTATATATTCAAGTGGCATCCACTTCAATATAAATGCTTCAAATGTATCATTCTTTATACCTGAATAATACTCCATTATATAGAAATACCACATCTTTTTCAACTATTCCTCATGTGACTGACAGACATCTTGGTTGTTTCCAAGATTTTGCTATCACAAGTTGTGCTGCTATAAACATAGGTACACATATATCACTATGATATAATGTTTTCAGTTCCTCTGGGATAATTCCCAGTAGGGGGATAGCCGGCTTGAATGGGATTTCCAGTCTTACTCTTTTGAGGAGTCTCCACACTGACCTCCACAATGGTTGTACCAGTCTACATTCGCACCTTTGCCCCACAACCTCTCCAACATTTGTTGTTGGTTGATTTCCTTATGATAGCCATTCTTTCTGGAGTATCTCAGTGTTGTTTTTATTTGCATTTCATGAATGGCTAGTGATGTGGAGCATCTGTTCATATATTTATTCGCTTCTTTAATTTCGTCCTCTGAGAAGTGTGTATTCAACTCAGATGCCCATTTCTGAATTGAGTCTCTAAGTTTGAGGGCGCTCTTATACCTTAGTTCTTTATATATTCTAGACAGCAGACCTTGTCTGATTGCTTATTAGTTAGGAGTTTTTCAAAATGTGCTGTCTTTTCACTCTGTTGACAAATTCTTTTGACGTGCAGAAACTCCTCAAGAAGAGTTGATCCCAGTTATTGTTTCTTTCAAGTGTTTCCCATGCAAATGTATGTTTGTTCATGAACTCTTTACCTACCCCTAAATCTTTGAGAGTTCCTCCTACTTTCTCTTCCAGGAGATTGAGTGTTTCTGTTTTAATGTTTAGATCTTCAATTCATTTTGACTTTACCTTGGTGCATGGTGATAGAGGTGGGTCAAGTTTTAGTTTTCAGCATGTAGAAAGCCATGCTTTCCAGCACCATTTGTTAATGAGGCTACCATTCTTCCAGTGAGTATGATTGGCTCCTTTGTCGAAGATCAGATGGCTGAGTGTGTTCATAGTTGCTTCTGCACCTTCTAATCTATTCCATTGATCTTCAAGTCTATTTTGTTGCCAATACCATGTTGATTTTATCACAGTGGCTTTGTAGTATAATTTCAAGTCAGGAATTGTGATGCCTCTTGCCTTGTCTTTATTGGCCAAGACTGCCTTTGCTATTCTTGGTCATTTGTGGTTTCAAATAAACTTTAGGAATGATTTCTCTAGGTCTGGGAGGTATGTGGGGGGCAGTTTGATAGGAATTGCATTAAATCTGTGTAGCACTTTTGGAAGATGGCCATCTTCACGATGTTGGTTCTTCCTATCCAGGAGCATGGAATATCTTTCCATTTTCTCAAATCCTCTATAATCTCTTTTCTTAGGGTGTTGTAATTTTCCATGAAAAGATCTTTGACTTCCTTGGTTGAGGCGGAGGGCCTCACAGCAGATAAGAGATGACGCGACTGATGATCGCGGAGATCGGCTGATGGCGCAGATCTAATTTATTGCGGAAGTGCAGGTGTACATATAGGGAGGTGAGGGGGTGGATCTGAAGGGTGAAGAAGGTTATGTGGAGAGTTGTGATAGGAATGTAGGCATCCTGTGACACAGATTAAGGGCCAGGGGACTTCCGGGAGATCAGGCAGAGGAGTCTCAGCCTTTTGGTGCGCCACTTCGGGGAGCCAAGTGTGTCTACACCCGAGTGTGAGCTACCTGGGCAAGCCAGACCTCTGCGTTACTCCCTTCAATTCCCCCTCTTTTTATATTTAGAGCCAGGGGACTTCCGGGAGATCAGGCAGAGGGGTCTCAGCCCTTTGGTGTGTCACCTCGGGGAGCCAGGCCTGTCTACATCTGAGTGCCAGCTACCTGGGCAAGCCAGACCTCTGCAGAGGAGTCTCAGCCCTTTGGTGTGTCACCTCAGGGAGCCAGACCCATCTACAACCAAGTGTTAGCCACCTGGGCGAGCCAGACCTCCCTATATGTACACCTGCACTTCCGCAATAAATTAGATCTGTGCCATCAGCCGGTCTCCGCGATCATCAGTTGCATTGTCTCTTACCTGCTGTGAGGCCCTCCGCCTCACTTGGTTAAGTGAATCCCAAGATATTTCATTTTCTGTGGTGCTATTGTAAAAGTATTGTTTCTAATGTTTCCCTTTCAGTGTACTTGTTATCTGTGTAGAGGAATGCTATTGATTTTTGAGTACTGATTTTGTATCCTGCTATGCTACTGAATTTCCATATCAGTTCTAGGAGTTTCTTGGTGGAATTTTTGGGGTCTTCCAAGTAAACTATCATGTCATCTGCAAATAGTGATAATTTAACTTCTGCTTTACCTATTATTCTTACTTTTATTTCTCCCTCTTTTCTAATGGCTATTGCTAAGGATTCCAAAACTATATTGAATGGGGGGGGGTGATAGAGGATATCCTTGTCTTGTACCTGACTTAAGAGTAAAAGATTTCAGTTTTTCCCCATTTACGATTATATTAGCTTTTGGGTTGTCATAGATGATATGATTTCAAAGAATTCTTTTTTTTTCAAAGAATTCTTTTTTGATTTCAGAAATTATTTCTGCTTTGAGTTCCTCATGACCTTTCTTCTATTGTTTCTTTGCTTCAGATGCTGTTAATTCATATGTTTCAGCTGTAATAGTGCTCTCTGCACTTGTTCTGGGTGAGCATTGTTTTTCCACCCGATGTTTCTGGATTTGATTCTGTGTTTCAGATACTATGTATTCAGATATTTCCTTTTTTTTCTGAGGTGCTGGGGCATGTAGTATTGTTTTCCATCTTTTGACTTGAGCCTATGAATGTCCTTTTGAGTTAAGTGTGTTTCTTGTATACAGCATATTGTTGGATTTTGTTTCCTAATCCACTGTACCAATCTATTTCTCTTAATTGGTGAATTGTGTCCATTTACATTGATGGTTATAATTGAAATGTGTTGACTTATGTTGGTCATGATATTTACCTGGTGTTGTTTACTCCTATGTATCTTGTGCTTGTCTGTCCTATTTAGTGGGTTCCTTCGGTTCTCATTCATGGAGTTCTCGTCATTGTGGTCTCTCTCTAGAACATCTTTCAGCAGCCTGTGAAGGGATGGCTTTGTCATCATGAAATTCTTTAGTTGTTCCTTGTCATGGAAGTATTTCACTTCTCCATCAAACTTGAAAAAGAGTTTTGCAGGGTATAATAGTCTAGGCTGGAATTTGTTTTCGTACAGGACTTGAAGAACTCTGCTCCATGCTCTCCTTGCCTTCATGGTTTGTGTACAGAATTTGGCTGTAATTCTGATGGGTTTTCCTTTGAATGTGAGCTCCTTCTTCTCTCTAGCATCTTTTCAGCATATTATTTTTGTGTTGGATTTCTGGGATCTTGACTATTATATATGCCAGTGTGTTTTTTACTTGGGTAGAAGTTACTGTATGCTTCAGTGACATGAATGTTAAATTTTTCCTCATATTTGGAAAGTTTACTGTGATTACTTCTCCCCAAATTCTTTTTATGTCATTTGTATTTACTCCTTCATTCTCATTGATACCAATTATTCTCACATTGTTCATCCTGGCATCATGTTGCAGGTGATGGATAATTTTTCCTGCATCCTCATTGTTTTTAAGAGATCCTTTCTCACCTTTTTACTAGCTGCACCAGCATCTTCAAGATCAGAAACTCTGTCTTTGCTTTCACTCAAATGATTTTGTAGACTCGTGATTGATATTTTTAGTTCTTCTATATATCTGATTCTGTTTCATGTGTTCTATTTCTTTTCTGTATTCAAGGAATCCATCATATTTCTGATCTCAATTTTTTTATCCATGTCTTCTTTAGAGGTAGTTATCAATTCTTTTTCTGAAAAAAAATTCTTTTTCTGCAGTGTTTCTTCCAAGTTGGGTTTCCTTTGTGTATTTTCAGACTTGTTTCTGTATTTCAGATGTTATGATTTCAAAGAATTCTTTTTTGAATTGAGAAACTATTTCTGCTTTGAGTTCCTCATGACCTTTCTTCTGTTATTTCTTTGCTTCAGATGCTGTTAATTTATATGTTTCAGCTGAAATAGTGTTCTCTGCACTTGTTCTGGGTGAGCATTGTTTTTCCACCCAATGTTTCTGGATTTGATTCTGTATTTCAGATACTATGTATTCAGATATTTCCTTTTTTAGTTAAGGAATTAATTCTCATCTGATTTCTTCTATACCTTTTTGCTGTTGTTCCTTTGCTGCTATATCTGTTAATTCATTCATTTCAGCTGAGCTAGTGTCCTCTGCACTTTCTGGTGGACTCAAGGCCTGAGATTGCGTTTTTCTCCTTGTCCTTGTCATTTTGTATAGCACCAACCTCTGACCTTTGGTGTAGAGCTTTGATGCAACTATAACCTTTGTGTGTAATGAGATTCAGGTGCCAGCCCATTAAGTTTGAGATTATCCAGTTATGCCTGTCCTGTATCTAGCTGTTGTGTTCAGTTCCTTTTTGCTGCAGCTCCTGTGGTACCCCTCTGTTGGTTTCCTGGTCAAACAAGTATGAACCAAACCAGGATGCAGAGTGAGTAGTGAAAATTCCCACTATCTTGGCTGGCTTTGGGGAGAGGATCCGGAAAGTTGCTGGAGTCAGCCCTCCTATCTCATGCAGGTCGCTCTCTAGGAAGACCTGGGCTTTGGTGTGTCTGCTGGGCTCCCCAAAGGATAGTGATGTTCTTATTCACTGGGTAGGCTGTGCTGGGTCAGCCAACCTGTGCTGGGTCTGGGACCATGGGCTGGAACCCCAGAAGGCTGGGAAACGTCCCTCTGGTGCAGCAGGCGTGGAGCCCTCACTCACAGGCCAAGATGCACTGGGTCTCGGACCGTAGGGTGGAACCAGGGATCACTAGGAAATGTCTCTCCAGAGCAGTGAGCCTGGAGCTCTACACTCACTGAACTTTGATGCCCAGGGAGTTGGGGAAATTCCCACTAGGTGAGCGGGTTTTAGGGCAGGGGATCTGGGGAGGTGCTGGTGAGTGGGCCCTGAGGTTTCAGGCTAGTCACTAGTTTGGAGGGCTTGGGGGCGGGGATCCGGGTATTGAGCTCAGGAAGAAGCCAAAGGCTCTCCCTCAGACTCACCACACACGCACTGATCTGGGAAGCCTGGTGAGTTGTGCAAATTCCCACTCTCTGAGAGGGCTTGGGGCGGGATCCAGGAGGCCACCAGTGTCGGCCCTGCTGTCTCAGGCCAGTCTGTATGGCTGTGCGGGCATGGGCGGGATCGAGGAAGATGGTGGAGTCCCGAGTTTCTCCTTAGCTAATTGATTTTAAGGTACAGAGCAGAGAGTCAAATGAAAAACAATACAGTAGAAGCAAGGTTGGAAGACAAATGACAATCACCCAAGCTTTGAGAAACTAAAGAGCAGCACAGGAGAGAAAGAATGAAAAAGAAAGCACAAGAACATCAAAGTGAATCAGAAAGACTAGATGATCACTCATTTGAAAATATGAAAATAAAATCTATAACACTAAGCCGAGAGAGAGCAAGCCAAGTAAAACAATTATAAAATTAAAAACCTAAACAAACAAAAACCAAATAAAAGCAGACAGGAAAAGGAAAACAAAACAAAGGGGAAAAAATGAAGTTTCTCTGGTGTCCACAGTGCTGTGGTAGTGTCCAAATCAGAGCCAAATCTGAGCTGGGGAACCCCACCACTCCTGCAGTAGGATCAATGCTGGCTGCCAGGGCAGAAGGCTCCCAGGTGGGGGCTGGGGCCAGCGTCTTCATTGTAAGACTAGTAATGTGCTGAATGTCCCTCAACAGCCACCCACTCCACTTTCATGTCTCTGCGTCCCTCTCTTGGTTGCTCTGGCGCCCACTGACTGACTGCTGCTGATCCTGGATAGCCTCCCCTGCCCAGCTCTCACTGGAGTGTCTCTGTCTTCTTCCACCACCACTTGTTGTGGGACATGGTGGGCTGGCGCATTGCTCCTGCCAGTGCCACTGAGCTGCCCAAGATTGCTATGTACCACTCCAAATTTCTCTCCATGCTGGCGTGGGGGTGGGGTGCAGGGTGGAAGATGTGAGGGGGATTGCGCTGTTCTGACCACTGCTTTCACCACCACTAAGGTGGTCTCAGACTGTGCTGCCTCCATCCTTTCAGCCCAAGGCTTCTGGGTTCCCCTTCAGTTTCCTCACCCAAGGGGCTAGAGGTGGGAGGGTGCTAACTTCCCATTCATTGCTAGGTCATGGTCTGAGGCTAGGCTGCACAAATCAGTATCCCTCTCTCAAGACACTGTTTGTAGAGCAGGAGGCGATGCTCACTCACTGTTCTGGTCCCCAATCTTGTTGTCCCTGGAGATCCAGTTAGCTGCTCTGCTGCATGACAAAATCCTGGCAACCTGCTGGGAAAGGAGCAGTCTCCTGGTCACTCACCCCGGTGTGTGCTGGGGAAATTTGCTGCCAGGTTGCTGCACCCTCTGTTTAAAGAAAGCTGCAAGACACAAGGGCCTCACATTCCAAATATGTCCTGTGTGTCCCAAGCTAGCCACACTATTTCAATCCATTAGTGCTTTTGGAAACTTCTCACAATGGCAGACCTGCTCTGCCCCTGTGCAGGAGTCCCATTGGTGGCCCCGTGGCCTGGACTTTTCTTCTATTAAGTCCTTTATCTCTGTTTTGTTTGATCTACAGATCTTTTATTTCAGAGTGAGTGAGTTTGGTATGAGAATGAATGTCCCTCCCTTTCCTCCAAGTCCCTGTGTCTTTAGTTGAATTTCACCAAGCAGCTCCAGTGTGGCTCCTCCTTTATTTCATCAGGTTGAACTCAACCTAAAAACAATTTAATGAGAGCTCGTATATACAGATGGCTCCTAATCAGGGCCTAACAGAGACCAGGCACTGTGTCTGATGTTTCATGTAGTTGTTCTCCCAACAGTCCTGAAAGTAAAGTTCTATGTTTTAGAAGAGAAACTTAAATTTAGATGTTAACTTATATGCAAAATCATTATAATCAGCAGTGATCTCTGAAAACAGCACTAGTCTCTTTGAGGACTTTTGGAATTTCTATTGCAGACAGTCTTCCCTTGCCTATGTGGGTTTCTCCTCGACTTCCAGGTGCACATGCTGGATTTAACCTCTGTCTCCTCAGCACATCTCAGCCTGTGGCATCAGTGTCCAACCTCCCTTGGCCCTCAAGTGGCAAGTTAAGCACTGCATCTTATACTTCAGCTCAAAATTTCTCTCTAGAACTAATCTCCAGCTGAGTACTGTAGTAGCAGGCTTAATCTTGTTCCCTTTCTTGGTCCCTTCCCCCTCCTACTTCCCAAATCTCTCAATGAAATTTAATAAAATCAAATATTTATCTCAAGCTCTGTCTCTAGGGGAATAAACATTAAGATACCAACAAAGTAAACTGTATGTCTATGACAGAGTCCCCATAAAATAGCAGAAGAAGCAGTGTATATACTAATTAACAATTAGTTCTCCCTATCTGTGGTGAATAAAGACATCTCTTAAGAAGAGAGGTCTTTTTACGAGACTGATGACAAATAAAAAGATGAGACTGCATATTTATTAAAAGGAAGTGTCATAAGGGAATCCAAGAGGAAAATTAACTTCTTCCCAGGTAGAAAGAAAGAAAGTTGGAATTTCTTTCTTTTTTATTTATTTTAATGAGAAAACAAGATAAAATAGCAATGAAACAGTTTCAAAACAGGTTAGTAGGACAGTTACAATAATTAATGCATTGCATATTGTTGTGTTCCTGGTAGCTATTCAGAGAACAAGATGAGACCTGATAGCTTATCTGAACAATGTTAGTACAAACCTTTCTTCTCATTAAACTAAGAGAAAGTAGCTGTATATCTATCATAACTATCTTATATAGACATATTTTTCCACAAAAAAATGGTCCTTTATTTATATCCCTCTTTTTGGTTTGGTTTTGTCAGAGATGGGTGTTCCATGGCAGTTAGAGAAGCTATATTTGAAGAAGTATTTAAAGGGCCTCTTCATACTTGATGCCAGTCCAAAGTTTGTAGGTACTTGAATTCAGCAAAATAACCCAACATAGTCCAATAGTCCATAACAGTAGTCAGTTATCAGCGCAACTGGCAATGTCAGAAGTCATTGACTTGAGCTTTTTATAGCTCAGCATATTAATACAGCTTTACTTTTAACAAGTTGTGATTATACTTTTCTCCTGAATAGTTAAGATCAAGTTAAAGCAAGACCTGTATAACTAAAATTGTAACTTTTGCTATCTGGCAAGGTCACCAAATGCCCCCAGGATTTACCCTGGAACCATATACAGCACCCTGTAGATATCTGTCAGTGTCAGCCATGTGGATGAGTCATGGCCATTGCTTGACCAATTTGCTCTCTGTGAAAGCCTGAGAGAATGTTTTCTCTCTAGGTGACTCTCCTTAGGCACACTGTGCATTGTCAATCACTTTCCTCTGTGGCCCCATAATCTCCTTGGCCAGAAAATTTGGTGTATTGGGCTGGGGAAATGGTTCAGTGGAATAAGTGCTTGCCTAGCAAGCACTATGTCCTGAATTTGATCACTGGTACCACCAAAAAAAAGAAAAAAAGAAGAAGAAAAGTTGGTATACCACTAAGTTACAGGATGTCACAGAAGAGGTCCTCTTATGTCCTGAGTCCTCACTGACATTGAAGGGCTAGGTTCAAAAATATTGACTATCTTTTTAGCCCATCTATCTCTCTAATTTTTGGTCCACAAACTTTAGTTGCTAAACATCCAGAAGAGAATCTTAATGATGTTATTATCCTGTAACAGAGGCAGTGAAGCCTAACATCACTATCTATCTGATTATCAAATACCTTAGGCATGAAATGGAACTATTTTCTAACAACCATGGATATTCTAAAATTTAAACCCTTATAGAATGTTAAAAAACAATTACACATTTTTACACAGAAATTTAGAACTCTAAGCACATATAACATTATAATAGGACAATCTTATGACATTTTGTTTTTCTTGTCTCTTGTTTACTTTTATTACCTTTTTTTACATTTACTTTAAAGAGAGTATAGCAATAATTGATATAACATTAGAAAAAAATGCATTTAGAAGATCAAAATAACAGGTATTTTAAGTATGGTTTTAGTATTGCACATTGCTATCTTCAGTATAGTTGCTTAGTTCACAGATATCAGCATATATAGTTAGTCAGGGTAAGAATTCTACCTATTAACTGCTATTTTCAAAAACCTGATGGAAATTCTTTTTTTTAGTGGAACCAGAGATTGAATTTATGCCCTTGTGCTTGCCAGGGAAGTGCTTATTCCACTGAGCCATCTCCCTGGCCCTGGAATTTCTTAGAACCATTGCCTTTTACCATCTTGTTGAGGTAGGAATTTCTTACCACAGGAATCTGTCATATGTTAGACAGAGTCTCTTCTGCTTACAACTATTTTTCTGTGGGACATACATAATTTCTGTCCCTCAGGTTGTCATGCACAATTTATTAAAAAACTTCCTGTGTAAATTACATATTGAATCCTGATTGTGAATAGTATTAAAGCATAAATAAAAGCTTTAAATATGCTGATGTTTGCACTTGAGGCCTGCTTTACAGGCATGTGAGAGAGGGCTGTCCACTTAGTTTAGTGTTCTTTTTTTTTTTTTTTTGTCTTTTTTGAGACAGGGTCTCGCTATGCAGTTCAGGCTGGCTTTAAGCTCACTTTGTAGCTCAGGCTGGTCTCGAACTCACAACAATCCTCCTGCCTCAGCCTCCCGAGTACTGGGATTACAAGCATGCGCCACCACGCCCGGCTTAGTTTAGTGTTCTTAATGTTGTGAAAAGGGTGCCAGATATTTTCACTTGGCAGGAAGGCCTAGAAATTTTATAGTCATTACTGTTTGTAATTATTAAAAACTGCTTGAAGTTTGAATCTTCATGATACAGGAGAAATCTAGCTGAAAGATGAAAAGCAAAGTATCTTTAGGAAAATGAGATACAACAAAAGCTGGAATTTCTGGAATTTTCTGGAGTTGGACATTAAAGACTGGCTGCAGAGAGAGCAGGAGGAAAGCAGTACAGTCTGACCTCACAGGATTAGTTTTAGTTACTGGGAAGGCATGTTTGACTCAGGGTCATCAAGTGGCCCAGGTGACCTCCAAAAAAGTACAAAGAATGGGTGGCTTGAAACAGCTGTTTTACATCAGACTATCAAGCAGATTGAGTTCCTAAAGATAACCTAGCATGTACTAGTTGTTTAATTTCTCCAGGCTTTTCATTAATCTGACAGCCCTGGAAGGCCAACACTACTAGGCCTTCCATATCACCACAGAGAGAAAACTTGGAATGAGCAGGTTAAGTAGCAGTCATGTCCTTCACTAGCAAATGTGAACCTGGATTTGAGTCCTAGTTACCATGCTGTGGTGCGAAGTCTAACGACAACATAGACCCTACAGGCTTTGTACTCTAACAGGCACAAGGAGGCAGATATGCAGAAAGGAGCAGCTGGAGAAGTGAAAGTGAGAAGGCTATGCCTTTGTGGTGCAATCCTTTGTGGAACAGAGTTCCCCATTCCCTGAGGTGTGGGGGTTTTGGCAGGAGCTGCAGGACATAAACATCCGCAGACCTGGGGAGCCCATGCGGGGGTTTCCTAGTCCCTCATGCTTAGCAAGCACATTTTCCATGGCTTTTACCAGGCAGTGTCAGGTTGTCAGGCATCTTCCCACTGAGCCTGCAGGGCTGGAATGCTGGCTTCCAGGAGAGGGAATAAATGAAGGGTCTCAGCTTGGCTTCCCTTTAGCTGCTTTAGTCTACATACGGGCATTATGGGTCAGAATGTGATTGCTGAAAGATGAGGTTTTGACACATATAACAGCCCTTGCTCTAGGCTATCTCTTCCAACCAACTAGAAGGAGAATTGGCTATAGATGGGCCTCACCGCTAGTGCACACCCCTCCCCCCCAAAACAGCTCACATTATATGTGTTCATGATAATACTAGTACTTGGGTACTGGAAGAATCTCAGGCAGAATATATTTGAATGCTTTCCATGCTATAGGCATTTCTGCTCCATCTTCACGCCTGGGGATAAGTGTCTGCAGTTCAGTGCTTAGAACTCCTGAAGACCTGAGATCACCACACATTTCATCTAGTTAACTTGACTAGCTTATTAAAGTGTTATGCCCTATTGAAGTTAGCATCCTCTGTATTAGATACCTATTAATTTAAAAAATATTGATTATGTGTCAGGTGTCATGTACCTTCTCTCTTTTCTCTAACTTCAAAACTCAAACCACAGAGATACACTTCTGTAAAATTCCCACCATTTCTTCATCCTGTAGATCTTCTATGATCTCTGCTATGCAATTTTGCACCCAACTAAACAATCTCCTATCAATTCTGCTATTTTCTCACATTATCTGTCTTAACTCTCCTGTTCATTTCCACCCACAAACATGTGAACTATAATCTATATTCACTGCCATTTATTTACCTCCCACTCCTTGCACTGTTTCCAATACTGGATTCTTTTACTGTATTGAAATTTTCTATTAAAAGTGAGTAAAAGAGTAAGAAAGCCACAAATTCCAATACTCTGTTCTCAGCTGTCACTTTCCTCAGAGTTTTGTGACTTTTGTTTCTGGAAAATTTAAAATATTGAACAGGAAAAAATTGTACTCCATGGGGCTGACAAAATAGCTCAGTGAACGAAAGCTCCTACTTAGGCAAGCTTAGGTAGTGGCAGGGACAAAGGCACCACATGCTGTGCCCGCCCCACCCCGGAGTAGGCTGGGCCAGCACAGTGTCACAGCCACTTGATGGCACACACCTATAATCCCAGTGCTGGGTAAGTCGAAAAACAGGAGGATCACTATGAGTCCGAGTTGCATAATGAGACCCTGTAACAACCAAATACATTTTTTAAAAGTGTACTCCTCTAACATGACAATTTTAAAAATCTGTGAAAAGCAGATTTTGGGGAGACATAATTCTTCTGCTATTTTTGAAATCTCCTTCAAGGGCTAATGCCTCCCACTGTGTATTGGAGATGTCCCACTCATTCAATAAAGAACCACTAAAGCTAGGTTCTGTGGACAAAGACCTTGCTCTTATGGAGTTTACAATCTGGAAGAATGTTCGATGAATGTGTAATTACCAACTGGGCCAAACTTTAAAAAGATCACACAAGAGTCAGGTAGACCAGTTGGTGGTAGGACTGGGGAGACAACCCTGGGTGAGTTATTCTTGTCCATATAAGTTCTACTTGTCCTTTGCCTCTCCTCTTACAGAAATTAGGGTGGGGCAGAGGGAGAGAAAATCAGAGAACATTCCAGCAGAAAAAGAAAAAAGTATATTGGAAGCATGAAAGAGGGAGTAAGAAAATGCAGAAGTAGAGAGATGTGGCAAAAGAGCTTTGAAAGTTTAAAACAAAGCACATGACTTGATTTCTCCAATATTGAAAGCTACAACAAACTTCTGTTGCCTTGAAGAATTGGTACAGCAGTCCAAGGAAGAGAAAGGGGTTCCCCTGGGTATGCCATTATTGTGGGGTAAGAAAGAGGTGATGATTATCTGCAGATTCCACACCAATTTAAACAATTAAATCAATAGCAGATTCTGTGGTTCTGTGCAACCACCAGAAAATGTGAAGACTTCTCACCACCCCTCTAAATTCATGTTCAGGTCAAGGCCATGACACTAGTAGTTGTGGTGTTTACAGCTGTTGCTGTAAGGTACAAAGGCTTAAAATGCGTCCTTCCAGGTAAAATGAGTAATCACACAGTTTAGTGAGATTAAGGAAGATGTTAGAAGAGGTTTTCACTTCAACTTTGAGTCAGAAGAACAAATTAATTTTTGGTTCTTCTAGACCACTTGACTCAGATCAGGCCCAACCACCAGTGTTCAAGGCATCTACAGCACACAGCTGGTAGAAACACAAGACCCCTGAGACCAGCCTTTGCATCTTTCATCTCCCATCACAGTCCCCTCCTTACTCCCTCACTCCTGCCACATCTGTGGTTTGATAAAATGTTCAACTGTGAGCTCTGTTCAGGCCAGTGCCTCAGACAGAGAAAGCAGAAACAACAGGGGGTAATATTTCTGCAACACCCATCCACCAGTTCAGAAAGTACTAGTCCTTTCCCTTCACTTACTCTCAGCCCACAGTGAGTGGGGCCACATAATGCTGTGTCCCTTGTGGTTCTGACTGTCCTTTCCCTTGACCCCAGATGATCACAATAAGGGTACAAACTTTGAGAGTTAGAAAACAAGTTGGGAACTATGATCTTTCTTTTCTTTGCTAAATGGAAAAAATGAGATACACCAGGCATCACCACACAATCACATCAAGTTCAGTTGCCCCCAATCCAAAAGCCACCTAATGACAAACGTAACTTACACCTTACCAGGACCCATAAAACACATGAAACCTTCTTCCTTTTCTAGAGGCATCCATGAAAAGACATCCAGATCTGAGCAGACCCTGTTGCAATAACCTTGTGGCTATTGGCAAGCTTTTCTGAAGGCAGAGCCTGAGCACACACTTCAGGCCACCATCCTGCCACATCACCATGTCCACAATCTCTGGGGAAGCCAGTAAGAGCAGAGAGTAGGAGAAGGCCACTCTCTGAAACAAGGCTTTAAAACATTAAAGAAAGTCTTCTTTATGTAGTGAAAAGGCTCATCAGTATATTGATCTGTGTATTCCAGTGCTTGAAAACTTTTCTTCAAGTATGGCTGCTCAGGGGTGGGATGGGGCTTGCTTGGTGGGCATCTTAATTTAAGGGAATCTTGTTTTGAGCAGTGTGTGATTTCAGCACATCTCAAGGTCTGTGGAGCAGTTAGGAGCTGCTGTCACTGGCTGCTGCTCAACACCCAGGCACACATGTCAATGACCGAAGTTTGTCCTGGCGGTGAAGCCTGGGACCCAGATAAGGGTGAAGGCTGCAGTTAACTCTATGATGGTAGCTCCCGGTGCCTCCCCTTTCACCTGCACAGTGCCAGGGAGGGAGAAGTGGCATCGCCCTGCGGCTTTCCTAAGCTAAGTAACAGTTGATAATGGGCAGCTACAGTCTTGAGTATCTTCTTAGAGCTGGGCTTTTGTGGGAAGGCTACTATTTTATTTGCATACTTAGGGAGCTATTGCAGGTCCCAAACAGTACAGGGCATGCAGCACAGAACTCTCCAAACCCAAAATCTATACCTGGGGTTCCCTGAGGCTCTGACCCCCCCACTGACAACTCCCCCAGTGCTCCCCAGTACTGAGCCCCAGGGCACTTAGTGGGAAACTCTGCATGCTTACACAGAAATCATGTATTTGCTCACATTCAGTAAATTAACATGCATAAAGCATTATAAACCAAATATATTCATGCTTTTTACAAAGTAATTTATAAAAATTAATTCAGGCTGTATAGCTTTATAATGAAACAGTTATTTGGCTGCATGAAAAAAAAGCCAATCTTTTATTCCTGTCCTAACTCTGCAACAAAATGTCCAGCCTTGTCTGAAATTCAGATGCAAGTCTAAATTTGACATAGCTTAGAGAGCTGAGGACCAGGCCTCCTGGGGAGGTGTCACAAGCTGGGCTTTGCTCTCCTTGCCCTCAGAGGGACACAACGCCATCATGTTTACTTTTTGCAAAATAACATATTGTGCATTTTGGTCCTTGTTTACTCTTGCAGCGTTTCACACCAGGGAAACAATGTGATGTTTACACATGTGAATCTAATTTATTTCACTAGAAAGTATGGTCTTAAGTTGTGTTCATTTATCTAGAAGTACCTCAAGTTTTTCCTTTATGGCTAAATAATATCCCATTATATATATTTAAAAAATCTTCTCTATCCCTGCCTAGATTGGTGGGCATATGGATTGTTTACACAATTTAGCCATTACAATCTGTGCTGCCATAAACATGGGTGTGCATGTACTGCTGCAGTATGATGTTTTTAATTCTTCTGGGGAGATGTCCAGAAGGGGAATAGCTGGGCCAGGTAAGACCTCTCATCCTAGATGCGAAATGTGAAGAAGCCGTTCAAAAGGAAAAAAAACCTAAAGTTGGGAAAGGGAAAAAATGATCTTAAAAAAAGATAAAATAAAAATTTAGCTTTGTAATAGGGAGGGAAAGATGGATTGAAGAGAGGAGAGGGGATTGGGGAAAATAGAGAAATCAAAATATGTTCAGGTACAAATTCCATATGATCATTATGTATATCTACAATGTACTAATAAACTTCATTGCCTAAAAATTAAGTTACAAAATAATTAGATTGGGTAAGAGATCTTTTCTTAAAACTAAAACATTGGCAAGATTATTCTGTACATCTTTGCTCAAGTTTGCTCTATCTCAAGTCAGAATATTTTTAGGCATAGCTTGCTACGATATTCTGCCAGGTCAGATGAACAAAGCTTAAATGGCTTTAACAGGACAGGCACTATGTGTCAGTGGTTCAGAATTCCCCTGTGTTCAAAGCGAAAACAAGAGCAAGTCTCCCAGGCAAGGGAGGCAGGCAAGATCTCTGTGACATGATGCGCACACTGCACATTTAGGACAGGGTCGCTGGCGGTAAGGAAATAAGGGCTTTTGATGGATTGCTAAGAAGCCGTGTTAGCTTAGCCACATAGCTCAACTTTTCCAGCTGTGGTAGGAGATGCTGAAATGTGGGAGGTGCAGAACTGACCTTCTTTAGTGGTGACAGGTACCAGGAAACCACAGTGTCTCAGCCCAGTGGGGCTTCATCTTCTTCAGCACTCTGAACTCAGAAACTTAGCACTGAAAGACCAGTAAGGCTTTCCCATCTGGCTCTTTAAATGCAGCCCAGACTTCCTTTGTTACCCTAATCAACTGTGCTTGAACCAAATCTGGTAAGTCTGGCGTATTTACTTTCTGAACCAGTCAAAACAAGAAAAGGAGGCGAAGGCAGACATTCCTCTATCTTGGTTAACAGAATTTTCTGCTTTACTTTCTCCCCACACACACACACACAGTCTGTTTTGCTCATTTACCTGGGCATTCCATGAGCCAAGGAAGCATAGGGTATAAGGAACTCTCTGGAAGAACTGAGTGAGGAACCCAAAGTCTTACGTTTTTCTCTCTTCCTACAGAAGGCTCACAACTCAGCTGAGGAAGATACATCAAAATAAGTAGTGTGCTCTGGAGGGATGGATGTGATCTGGAAGGTGGTTCTGGGCATACTAGAGACTCCACAAGGGAGAGATAGAGTCCGCTTGATTGGACCCTTCATGAAGGTTAGCCACCAGTTATTTAGCCTTGTTGCATGCAGGTGCTGTCTCAAATATTTCACCTACTTTATGTCATTTAATTCTTGACTGATCATAATCTGAAAGGTAGGCAACCATGGCTCTAAGGAACACATAGCATGCTCACAGCCATGAGACCAGGGAGGGCAGGAGTCAGGTGTAATGCAAGTCAATCTTTCAGTTCCCTGGTGCTCTGACCCATGTGACAGGTAGGAAGGATGCTAAGCACCAACCCATCAGGGCAATGGAGTCATAAAGAAATGGCAACAGTACCCTAAGCCAAAAACAATGTCAATTCCTGTTGGAGAGCATTTGATTCGATGCTGACCAGTACTCAACCTGTCTTTCAAGGGACTCCTGTGCCCACATACTTGAGCTTGTCCTCTTTCCTGAAAAGTCTCTGGAGCAATGTAGGACACCAATACCATAGCCAAGAAGATTTTTTTATTCTGTTTTCTTTACATGATCTAAATTTTCTATATTTCCTGAAACCACAAATGATTTTTTAAAAAAAGAAAGTAACACAGCAAGAGAAAGAAGAGGGCAAGGAGGAGAAAAATGGGCAAGTGAGGAGGCAAAAAAGAAAACAGAAGTCTCTTTCATTAATGCTGTGCCATAATTTCAATTTTTCTTAAGGACTGCTCTCCATATTTTCTCTATTTCCACCATTTTAGGATTGAAAGAAAAAGTTATAATGAGCAAGAAAATGTTATGAATCTGGGTGAATATGTTTTTATTCTTGTATTTCTTACATCCGCTCCCACCTGTGAGGTGTAAGCAAACTGCAATTTAGGGGAGTGGATTGCTGTGATAGGGTGGTGTAGAAGTATATCAGGTCTAGCCTCCCAGAGATTCTGGTACCACATCAGTCACCCACTTCTGAGGACCCCTCTCTGGCAGGACAGTGTCATGGCCACCTTCATAGTCCAGTCTGGTTTGCTCAGCCTAGTAGGACATTACTGACAATACTGGAACACCCTATAAGAGAACAACAGAATTATTTTTAAACCTACTTCATCTTTGGCACATGCGTACGTTGCCTACAGAGTTTCTCTACACTGGTATTAGATACTCAGTCCTCTCTAGCTTGTGATGGAAATCCAGCTCCATCCTTGTGTTATTCATGCATGCTCATAGATCCTCTCCCTCCTATTCATTTCCTGTCCCAACTGCACAGGCTCTGGCAACACTACTCCCTCAGGCCTTCTGCTATAGCTTGGACCCGTATTATCCCCCCGAAGGCCCGTGTGTCAAGGGTATGGTTCCCAGATGGTGCTCGTGGGAGGTGAGGCCTGCAGGGTCTTTGGGTCACTGGAGGAGTTCCTCGCATGGCCCCTGCCCCTTGCTCACTCTTTCCTCCCTGGCTAGCCAAGAAGCAAGTGTCTGATTCTACCACACACTCCCACTGTGATGTGCTACCTCACCAGAGACCCAGCAACAAGGCCAACCCACCAAGGACTAGCATTCAAAACTAGAAGAGAAAAATAAACCTTTTGTTTCATAAGTTATTGCAGTTATTTATTATAGTAATAAAAAACTAATGCACCTCCTTTCTCAAACATAAGTAAAAACAGAACTGAACACTCCCATAGGAATTGGTGTTCTCTGCCATTAAGACCATTAAATGAAGTCATATTGAAAATCAAACCTAAGAAGAGTAGTAGGTTAGAAAGTTTCTTTTCACAACTACCAGAAAGGAAAATTAGCCCTTGTGGTTCATGTAATTTCCTCTGAGCCACTTCTGTTCTCAGTTCATCTAAGTTTCCGTTTTAAACTGACTGGTCTGGAAATGGCACAGATTATTAATTACAGAGCATGTGCATTTTTTTAATGTACAAAAGTGCTTATAAAGGTCTCGCCTTGACTGTAGGTGTGATGAAGGAAACTTGTCTAACTTACATAAGACTTCTACTTTCTGACCTCAGAGATAAACACCAAGTGTTTGGCATAGACGTGGTATTTGGAACATGTTTGAGAAGGACTGTATGCTTCTCTGAAGTCAGGGGGAGATTTTAAAAGATGCTGCTGTTTTTAATAGACTAAAGTTGCTTAATATTTCTTCCCCATCAATTAGACAAGGGAAGTTAGGAAGAAGTTCCCCAATTTGCCGGACAACACATGAACACATAGGACAGTTTCTTTGTGAATAGTGACTCAACTCTTCTTTCATTCCCCAAACATTTGCATATATATTCCCAGCACTCATATCCCCCATGTGCCAAAAGTGTTTCACTCGTGTAAATGCCCTATAAAATGTGTTGATAATTGAAAGATATCAGAGATAATTCTATAAAGAATATTCCTAGCCCATCAGAGGTTTGCAGGGCAGTCCCAGGATAGAGGCCTTTGTGTCAAGTGGCTCCATGAGAAAGTGAGACACATTTTTAATTCTGGAGAGACTATAACCCCAAATTTACTGTATATAAATTGCTAACCACCTACCACATAGGTAAGTACCATCATTTTAGAGAATGTCTTTTCTGTAAGCCAAGGTCAGAAGGGCTTTTTCAAGTAATTGTCATACTTCAAAGAGAGGCTGTGGGGAATTCACAGAGGCAATTTATGGGAAGTTTGAAGTCCTCCTTAATTCTAGCCAATGCAAGTATTATTTTTTTTAAAAATCAATGATTTTTAAGTTGAGTTTCACATGGCATAATTCAGTAAAGTAAAATAGTATCAAAGCACTTATTATAAAGTCACCTTCAAAACTACTAAAGGACAGGTGTCCACAAGTGTGTCCTTCTGCAGTTCCTTCCTGTTCTGATCCTGTGTTTGAACAGCTGAGGTCTGTTGGTGTATCCAGAGCCAATGAATTACCGTCTTTACCCTAGAGACACCGCCACTAACTTTGTGAAGTAGAATAATGATAACATTATAAATTTCAGTTGCCTCATGTATATGTGTGGAATAATAAAGTATTACTCAGCCATGAAGAACAAGCCATAGTAGAAGACAAGTCCAGCTACCATAAGCAGAAAAGGAAAAGAACTTGGAACATTGCCATCTGACCTCTAGGTTTCTATCCAAGGCAATCGATCAGTATGTGATGTCTTCATGAAATCATGTCATTTGCAGCAAAATGTACAGGATTAGGAGTTATTATGGTAAGCAAAATAAGCTGAACCCTATAAGACAAGTATTGCAAGTTTTTTCTCAAGTATGGAATCTGTGGGGGGAAAGACCTGTAGGTATAAGATTGAGACATCATCACACGTTAATCAATTGCTTTGGATAGAAACCCGGAGGTGGGATTACTAGGTCAGATGGCAATTTTTTCCTTTTCCGCTTATGGTAGCTGGACTTGTCCTCTACTGTGGCTTGTTCTTCATGCTGAGTAATACTTTATTATACATATGTTTGTATCCATTTATCTATTGACCAGTACCTAGGCTGATTTTATAACTTGCATATTATAAGTAGTGACAAAAAAACATGGGCATGCTAATATCTTCTTTTGCATTTTAAGTATATAGTGTACAGCTGGATCCTATGTTTAGATTTTGAAGAATATCTATACTGTTTTCTATAGTGCACATATTAATTTACATTCCTACCAACAGGGTAAAAGTGTATTTCCCCCAACTATGTCCTCACCAACATTTGTTTTATGTTTGTTTTGACAAAGAGCTATCTTATTTTTTCCTTCTATTTTCAAATAGCTATTCTCTAGGGTGAATAATAACAATAATAATAATAGAGGGGATTATGAAATCTCAAAACAGTTTTGTTTTACTCATGATGGTTAAAGATGTTGGACTTTTTTTTCATGTATTGGCCATTTGTACTTCTTCTGAGACTTGTCTGTTCAGATCATTTGTTCCTTTATAGTTTGGATTGTTTGTTCCTAAATTTTATTTTTAAAAATTGAACTCTCAGGAGTAGAGAGTATATTGCTAGCTACCAGAAGTTACAGTGTGGGAAGACTGGAGTTTGGAACCATGGAGAAGCTGGAGAACTGGGTGGGGTATGGGAGCTGGACAGTGGGAGATATGCCAAGACCATGTCTCAAGGGCTTCTCCTTGCTGATACACATGAAGTTGCCAGGACTCAGAGCGGGATGGGATCTCTGCTTGGATCTTGTGCCCTGGACACAGGATAATTGGCATTTCAGCTTTCACCATAGAAATTTAGCCTTGCTGTCCCTCAAGACTTACACAACAGGTCTCTCCAAGGCTTTTGCATGCTGGATAGCTAAACGTGCAGTACAGTATCATTAGCTGAAATTAAAGAGGGAGAAATCTAGAGATACTATCCAACAATAAATGATATGGTTGTGATTTTAACTGAGATCTTTCTCCTCTATGTGCCTTTCTCCCAAGACTGTCCTTTTTGAGTATTTTCTTAGATTCCAGTTGTCTCAATAACTCTTTTCCTTCATCCATCCTTGCAAACAAATAAAGTATGGAATCTTTGACCAGAAAAGACTGTAGAAAGTGAAAGCCTGCTCTGTTTCCCTACTTGTGCTTGTGATGAATCACTTGCTAAGTTATAAAACAAATCTGTTTCTAAGTTAAACATTCGAAGAGCCAAGTAAGCTCCAAAGAGCAGAATTACCTCCAGTTTACAATAAGTAGAAGCAATCACCATTTGCTCACACCATCTCCCATATGTGCCCTATCTTAGGAGGTACAACAAAGCCTGCAAAATGTCACTAGAACAGTCCTGATGAATGAGTGGACATCCCCTTGGGACACAGCCTTCCCAAGAAAAGCTGGGCAGCTCATAGGGTTTTGCAGAAGGTCACCTCAGGAATGAATACCAATGGCAAAGGATAAATGAGATAGAAAGCTACCTTAAATTTCAATCACTTCCTATTTTACAAAGCACTTCTGTGTGCATTAAACTTACCTCATCTCTGTGTAGAATATTTGGAGCTCAAAACTTAAGCAGTCTAAGAATGAGCTCTCAAATATAGGTCTCAGTTTCAGTGAAGGTCTTGGTATATTGGAGCCCAGGATGTCTCATGTAGACACACATACCACAGTGGCATTAGCAGTTAGGCAAGAAGCTCTGTCACCAACTAGCAGAAGGGAACGGGGGTCACTCCTGGTCTAGAGATGGCTGCAGAGAGCTGCTTGTGTGTGTGAGGGTAGACACCTTTCTAACTCCTCTGGAGAAAGGGGCTTATCACAGATAAAGCCACACTGGGCTGGGTTAGAGGATAAACCAGCTCTAAGTACCAGCAGAATACAGGCTACTGTGACATGGAAGCCAAACCAAAAGTGTGGGATGGGTACAAGGTTGTCTTTTTTCTTTTCCTTTCTTTCTATTTTTCTTTCTTTCCTTCTTTCTTTCTTTCTTTCTTTTTGTATTTCTATTTTAAAGAAAAAAAGTAAAAACAGTAATACAAAATTTCAAAACAAGATAATAGGAGGCCCAGGCTTGCCATGCCGGACCTGCCCCCAGGACTCGCTGAGATGGCAATTGAGACTGGGTGTGGTGGCATGCGCCTGTAAGCCCAGCTCTTTGGAGGCTGCAAGCAGGCAGATCACTATGGTTATAGTAATGAGACCCTGAATGCCCTGTAGACCCTTCCCTAAAATACAAAAAAATAAAAAAGATAATAGGAGAGTAACAATAGATAATAGTTACATATTGTTATCTTCAAAGTAATTGCTCAGACTACATGATATAGGCATGAAAAATTGATCAAATATAAGCTCAAAGCTTCCTTTTCAGTGAACTAATAGAAATTAATAGCAGGCTTGGGGGGGATAGCTCAGTGGTCTAAGTGCCTGCCTGGGAAGTACAAGGTTCCAAGTTAGAACCCCAATACCACGTGCCATGCCAACCCCAGAACACCAGGTGCATTATGCCAGCCACCAAAACCAGAAATGGCGACACATGCCTGTAACCCCAGTGCTTGAGAGTCTGAGACAGGAGGATCACTATGAGTTTGAACTGCATAGCAAGGCCCTGTATCAAATAAATAAATCTTTTTTTTTTAATTTTAAAAAAGAAATTAGTAGCATAATTATCTTTTCTTGTGCATATATACTTTTCTCTTTTCGCTTCCTCTTTTTCTCCTTTCCCCCATTACCATTGTGCAGCCCTTTTGAATAGTTTCTTCCCATTTAACAATATGTATTGTACATTTGGACCTTATTTACTCTCAATTACTTACCCTAGGGGTTGGGAAGATAGCGCTATAGAATAAGCACTTACCTGGCAAGTGCAAGGGCCTGAGTTCAATCCCCCATTCTTCTGCCCTCCACAAAAAATTACCCTAAGAAGATAATATGATGTTTATACATGTGACCCTGATTTACTTCACTTATGAGTATGATCTCAAGTTGCATTCATTTATCTACAAAAACCGTGAATTTATCATTCTTTATAGCTGAGTACTACTCCATTACACCACATCATTTTACTTATTCCTTTGCTGACCGGCATTTGGGCTGTTTCCAGGATTTAGCTGGAAACCACAAGCTGTGATGCTATAAACATGAATGCACATATGTCACTGCCATATGCTGGTTTTAATTCTTCTGGGGGAATACCCAGAAGATGAAGAACTGGGTCAAATGGGACCCCTAGTTCTAATTTTCTGAGGAATCTGCTCACTGGTTTGTACCGTTGTTGCACCAGTCTACATTCCCACCAACACTGGATCAAGGTGTTTTTCCCCACAGACCCTCCAGTGTGAATACTAATGGCAGTTGGTGGATATCCTGATGACAGCCATTCTTTCTGGGGTGAAGTGGAATATTACTGTTGTTTTAATTTGCGTTGCTCAAATGACCACTAATGTTGAACACTTTTCATATATTTACTTGCCATTTGTATCTATTCATCTAAGAAGTGTACATTCATCTCAGATGTCCATGTTTAGATTGTATCTTTAAATTTAGGGCCTGATTTTTTAATTCTTTATGTGTCCTAGTTAGGAGTCCTTTAGCTGAGGGACAATTGGTTAAAATGTCTTTCCACTCTTGAGTTTTCTCCTCACCCTTTTTGTGATTTCTTTGGATGTATGCAGTTTGGACTCATAGTGATTCTCCTGTCTCAGCTCCCCAGTGCTAGGATCACAGGTGTGCACCACCACGCCCAGGTCAGGGGCTGGCACTACACACCCAGGGTTCTGGGCTGGTGTGGCATGAGGTACCGGGGACTGAGCTCGGACCTTGCACTTGTCAGGCATGTATTTCTGGCACCAAGTTATCTCCTCAGCCCAAAGTACATCTTTTATGATACACTTTCTGATCTTTTGTGGAACACTGCAATTTTCAATGTATAAACCTTTTATTTCCTTTGTTGGGTTGATGCCTACATATTTTTTTGGGGGGGTGCTATTGCGCAGGGTGTAGTTTCCCTAATTTTTCTCTCACAGAATTCCTTGTTTTGTACAGAAATGTTATTGATTTTTGAGTGTTGACTTTTGGTCTGAATTTCCTTATTAAATCTAAAAGCCTTTTAGTAGAGTTTTTGGGTTCTTCTATGTAGAGAATCATGTCATCTTTGAATAATAATAATTTCATTTCTTCCTCTCTAATCTTTATTCCTTTTATCTTTCTCTTGTCTAATTGCTTTGGCTAGTGTTTTCAGAACTATATTGAATAGAAGCAGTTACAATGGACATCTTTGTCTTGTTCCCAATTTCAGAGTGAAAGCTTTCAGTTTTTGTCCATTTAGTATGATGTTGGCTGCTAGTTTGTCATAGATGGCTTTTGCCAGATTGAGGTAAAGGCATGTATTCCAATTTTCTGTAGGGTTTTTATCATGAGTGAGTGTTGGACTCTATCAAGATTTTTTTTGCACCTATTGAGATGATCGTATGATTTTTGTCTTTGGTTTTGTTGATATGGTGTATTACATACATTGATTTGCATATATTGAACTATTCTTCCATTCCTGGGAAATCTTACTTGGTTATGGTATATAATCTTCTTGATGATTTGCTGCACTGTTTGCTAGTAATTTTTGATGATTTTTTTTTTAATCTATGTTCATTAGGGAGATTGGCCTATAGTTCTCTTTTTTGGTGAGGTCTTTCTTCAGGTTTGGTATCAGGGTAATACTTGCTTCCAAAAATGATTTAGGGAATATTATTTCCTTTTAAATTTTATTAAAGAGTTTGAGAAGTATTGGATTTAAATCTTTTCTAGATTTCTTGTTGAATTCAGCTCTGAATCCCTCAGGACCAAGAATTTTTTGTTATTAAGTTTTTAATTATGTTTTTTATTATCTGATATTGCATTATTCAGAAATTTTATATCTTCTTGATTCAACTTTGGTGTTGCATATGTTTCTAGGAATCTCCATTTTGCCTGTGTTTTCCATCTATAATAGTAAAGATTTTTAGAATAAGTATCAATGACCTTTTGAATTTCCATGGGATCTGTAGTTATCTCTCCCTCTGCATTCCTCATGGCATGAATTTGAGATTTTATTTCCTTTTTTGTGATAATATTAGCTAAGAGTTTATAATTTTATTTAATCTTTCAAAGAACCAACTCCTCAATTCATTAGTCCTTTATATTTTTTCTTAGTTTCCATTGCATTAACTTCTTCTTCAATCTTTAGAACTTCCTCCCTTCTATGGGCTTTGTACTTGATTTGCTCTTCTTTTTCTAGAAGTTTGAGGTGCAGCATTGAGTTGTTTATCTGTTTTTATACTGTTTGCCTGAGATGAGAATTAATTGCTATAAATTTCCTTCTTAGGACTGATGTTATTGAGTCCCACAGATTCTGGAATGTTTTAACTTCATTTTCATTTGATTTTGGATACTGCTTAATTCCTTCTTCAAATTCATCTCTAGCCCAACACCCCAGGAGGGTATTGTTTAATTTCCAAGTTGTTATGGAGCTTTCGAAGTTTCTTTTTTCATTAATTTCTAATTTCACTGTACTGTGGTCAGATAATATGCATGAGATATTTCAATTCCTTTGCAATTACTTTAGCATGTTTTATGGGCTAGTATTATCTATTTTAGAAAATGTCCCATGTCGAGCTGAGAAGAATGTGTATTCTTATGTCATTGGGTAGAACACTGTAAATCTCTACTGAGTTCACTCATTCATAAGTTTGTTTAAGTTTTGTTATTTCTTTGCTGAATTTTTGTCTGGATGGTGTATCTCTTTGTGACAATGGGGTATTAAGGTCCATGATTATAACTGTTATTGCTTATCTGATTTTTCATGCCTTCTGCTATTTTCTTATATAGTTAGATGCTTCTGTATATGGTGCATATATATTTATGATTGCTATCTCTCATTCTTGAAATTTACCACTAACAAATATGTAGTGACCTCCTTTATCTCTTCTCATCATTCTTTATTTGAAGTTCATATTGTTTAAAAACATAATAGCTTCCCCTGATTTTTTCATTTTTTATTATGATTTTTATTGAAGAACAAATAGCAATGAGACAATTTCAACACAAATTAACAAGAGAGATTCGATAAATTAATACATTGCTAAAGGTTTTCTTAATGCTTTGGTGTCGTACAGGGTGCATAAATGATATTATACTTACAGACATTATTATAGTAAATGGCTCTAATCAGTAAGAGTATAGCTGTTAACTTATTTTTTATAGCTGAATTGTATCACAGGTTCAATAAGTAGTACTTTCTACCTTGTTATCTCCCTAGTGTTTGTCCATAGTACTAGAAGCCAACATAATATCTTGTCCAACCAGTATTAGTGCAAATCTTGCTTCTTATAGAATTATGCAGAAATGGCATATTTTTTCTTACTGTACTGTTTATATACACACATCATGATTCTTCCTTTGCATCCCCCTTTTTTTCTGTAGAACTGTCAAAGATGAGCACCCCATTGTTATTAAACCAATTTAGGTGCCTGAACTCGGTGACACAATCCAACACAGGCCAGGATTCCATAATAATAGTGAGTTATCTGAAGAAGTTGTTGACTATATCCATTTACAGCACAACTTATTATTATGGCCCCACATTATATACTTCATTATTATACTTTTCTGCTGGATGGTTAAGACCGAGATAGAGCAAGACCTATATACCAAAAGATTTAGCTTTTGGATCTGATGAGGTCAGTGAAGTCCCCTCAGGGTTTACCTTGTAATCCTGTACCTTATTCTGTAGATCCTTTGTTTGTGTAATCCATGTGGATGAGTCACAGCCAGTGCTTGACCAGATTACTCTCTATGAGAGCCTGAGAGTTTTCTCTCCATGTGACTCTCCCCAGGCACACTATAGAACTTCGATCTCTTTCTTCTGTGGCTCCATAATCACCTTAATCAGAAAATTTGGGGCTCAACTGAGTTTCATGATGTTACAGCACAAGTTCTCCTATATCCTGAGTCTTCCCTGACCTTGAAAGGCAAGGAAAAAAGTTGGCTAGCCTTGCGGCTATCCTATTTCTCCAATTTTGATCTGTGAACTTAGGTTGTTAACCATCCAGAAGAAAAGCTGAATGGTACCCTGCAGCATATGCCATTCAGTTTGTCCTAACTATCTGACTCAATTGTCTTTAGTTGTTGTTGTACATTTCTATTTTTATTTCTTCTTGTGACTTCTTATACTAGGGAGACTATAAGATATTTGCACATGTCTGGTTTATTTCACGTATGAGTATGTGTTCAAGTGGCATCCACTTCAACATAAATGCTTCAAGTGTATCATTCTTTATACCTGAGTAATACTCCATTATATAGAAATACCACATCTTTTTCAACCATTCCTCATATGACTGACAGAAATCTTGGTTGTAGCCAAGATTTTGCTATCACAAATTGTGCTGCTATAAAGATAGGTACACATATATCACTATGATATAATGTTTTCAGTTCCTCTGGGAAAATTCCCAGTAGGGGGATAGCCGGCGTGAATGGGATTTCTAGTGCTACTCTTTTGAGGAGTCTCCACAATGATCTCGACAATGTTCGTACCAGTCTACATTCCCAGCAGCAGTGGAGAAATGTTCCCTTCTCCCTACAACCTCTCCAACATTTGTTGTTGGTTGATTTCTACACATCAAAGAAATTGTCAGCAGAGTGAAAAGATAACCCACAAATATTGAAAAAATCCTAACTAATAAGCAATCAGACAAAGGTCTGCTGTCCGGAATATATAACGAACTAAGATATAACAGGGCTGTCACATTCAAAGACCCAATTGAGAAATGGGCATCTGAGATGAATACACACTTCTCAGAAGCCAAAATTAAGCAAGCAAATAAATATATGAAAAAATGCTCCACATCGCTAGCCATCCATGAAATGTAAATAAAGACAACAGTGAGATACCATCTCACTCCAGAAAGAATGGCTATCATGAGGAAATCAACAACAAATGTTGGAGAGGTTGTAGGTAGAAGGGAACATTTCTCCACTGCTGCTGGGAATGTAGACTGGTACGAACATTGTCGAGATCATTGTGGAGACTCCTCAAAAGAGTAGGACTAGAAATCTCATTCACGCCGGCTATCCTCCTACTGGGAATTTTCCCAGAGGAACTGAAAACATTATATCATAGTGATATATGTGTACCTATCTTTATAAAAGCACAATTTGTGATAGCAAAATCTTGGCTACAACCAAGATTTCTGTCAGTCATATGAGGAATGGTTGAAAAAGATGTGGTATTTCTATATAATGGAGTATTACTCAGGAATAAAGAATGATACACTTGAAGCATTTATATTGAAGTGGATGCCACTTGAACACACTCATACGTGAAATAAATCAGACACACATGTGCAAATATCATATAAGTCTCCCTAGTATAAGAAGTCACAAGAAGAGTTGATACCAGTTGTTGATTCTTTCAAGTGTTTCCCATGCAAATATATGTTTGTTCAAGAATTCTTTACCTACCCCTATGTCTTCAAGAGTTTCTCCTACTTTCTCTTCCAGGAGATTGAGTGTTTCTGTTTTAATGCTTAGATCTTTAATCCATTTTGACTTTACCTTAGTTCATGGTGATAGAGCTGGGTCAAGTTTTAGTTTTCAGCCTGTAGAAAGCCAGGTTTTCCAGCACCATTTGTTAAAGAGGCTATCTTTCTTCCATTAAGTATTATTGGCCACTTTGTTGAAGATGAGATGGCTGAGTGTGTTCATAGATGCTTCTGCACCTTCTAATCTATTCCATTGATCCTCAGGTCTATTTTATTGCCAATACCATGTTGATTTTATCACAGTGGCTTTGTAGGATAATTTCAAGTCAGGAATTGTGATGCCCCTTGCTTTGTCTTTATTGGCCAAGATTGCCTTTGCTATTCTAGGTCGTTTGTCATTCCAAATAAATTTTAGGAATGATTTCTCTAGGTATGTTGGTGGCAGTTTGATAGGGATTGCATTAAATCTGTACAGCAGTTTTGGGAGTATGGCCATCTTCACGATGTTGGTTCTTCCTATCCAGGAGCAGGGAATATCATTCCATTTTCTGAAATCCTCTATAATCTCTCTTCTTAGGGTGTTGTAATTTTCTGTGAAAAGATCTTTGACTTCCTTGGTTAAGGGAATTCCAAGGTATTTCATTTTCCCAGATGCTATTGTAAAAGGTATTGTTTCTATTGTTTCCCTTTCAGTGTGTTTGCTATCTGTGTAGAGGAATGCTATTGACTTTTTAGTACTGATTTTGTATCCTGCTATGCTACTGAATTTCCATATCAGTTCTAGGAGTTTCTTGGTGGAATTTTTGGGGTATTCCAAGTAAAGTATCATGTCATCTGTAAATAGTGATAATTTAACTTCTTCTTTACCTATTCTTCTTCCTTTTATTTCTCCCTCTTTTCTAATGGCTGTTGCTAAGGATTCCAAGACTATATTGAACAGGAGGGGTGATAGAGGACATCCTTGTCTTGTACCTGATTTAAGAGTAAAAGATTTCAGTTTTTCCCCATTTAGGATTATATTACCTTTTCCATAGTCATAGATGGCTTTTGTCAAGTTAAGGTAGTGTCCATTTATTCCAACTTTCTGTAGGACCTTGAACATGAATGAGTGTTGGACTTTGTCAAAGGCTTTCTCTGCATCAACTGAGATAATCATGTGGTTTTTAGATTTCAGTCTATTAATATAGTGTATTACATTTATAGATTTTCCAATATTGAACCATCCTTGCATCACTGGGATGAATCCTATTGAGTCACGGTGTATGATCTTCTTGATGATTGGCTGTATTCTATTTGCTAGGATCTTATTGAGTATTTTTGCATCTATGTTCATGTGGGAGATAGGCCTGTAGTTCTCCTTTTTGGTTGTGTCTTTCCCTGGTTTTGGAATCAGTATAATACTTGCCTCCAGAAATGATTTTGGGAGGACTGCTTCCTTTTCAATTTCATTGAAGAGTTTCAGGAGTGTAGGGATTATACCTTCTATAAATTTCTTGTAGAATTCAGCTGTGAATCCATCAGGACCTGGACTTTTCTTTGTCGGTAGGCTTTTTATTACATTTCATATTTCATTGGCTGTTATTGGCTTATTGAGAGTTGTTATAACTTCTTGGTTCAGTTTTGATAATTTGTATCTTTCGAGGGATCTGTCCATTTCTTCTGTGTCTTCTATTTTGTCCATTTCTTCTGTGTCTTCTATTCTGTGAGCGCAAAGATTCTCGAAGTAACTACTAATAATCTTCTGAATTTCTGCTCAGTTTGTGGTGATTCACTCTTTTCATCCCTTATTGCATGTACTTGAATTGTTTCTTGCCGCTTTTTGATGAGGTTGGCTAGAGGCTTATCCACTTTATTTAGTCTTTCAAAGAACCAACTTTTTGATTTGTGGATTCTTTGAATTGTTTTCTTCATCTCAATTGAACTAATTTCTTGTCTAATCTTTATGATTTCTTCCCGTCTTTGTGCTCTGGGTTTCGTTTGCTCTTCTTTTTCTAGTTGTCGGAGGTGCAACATTAGGGTGCTAATTTGCTTCCATTCTGTTTTCCTAATGTGTGAGTTCATAGCTATGAATTTCCCTCTAAGAACTGCTTTCATCGCATCCCATAAATTCTGGTGAGTTGTGCTTGAATTTTCATTGAATTGTAGATATTGTTGAATTTCTTGTTTAATTTCTTCTGTGACCCATTGATTGATGAGTAGGGTGTTGTTTAATTTCCATGAATTTAGTGGGATTTTCTGGTTTCTTTTGTCATTCAGTTCCAGTTTCATTGCACTGTGGTCAGATAATATGCATAGGATAATTTCTATTTTCTTGCATATATTTAGGCATGACCTCTGGACTAGTATGTGGTCTATTTTGGAAAATGACCTGTGTGTAGCTGAAAAAAAATGTGTATTCAGCTGTGGTTGGGTGGAACACTCTGTATATGTCCACCAGGTCCATTTGTTCTAAGCTCTGGTTCAGTACTTCCTTGCTAATTTTTTGTCTGATTGATCTATCTTTTTGAGATATGGGGGTGTTAAAGTTCACTGTTAAGATTGTGGTATTCGATATTAGGTTTTTCATGTTCCTTAAGATTTGTCTTACATAGTTGGGTGCTCCTGTGTTTGGTGCATAGATATTTATGAGTGTTACCTCTTGTTCTCGAATTTTTCCCCTCACCAATATATAGTGGCCTTCTTTGTGTCATTTGATCCTTCTTGGTTTAAGCTGAGACTGTCTGAGAACAGAATTGCTACTCCCGCTTTTTTCTGAGGTGCTGGGGCATGTAGTATTGTTTTCCATCCTTTGACTCTGAGCCTATGAATGTCCTTTTGAGTTAAGTGTGTTTCTTGTATACAGCATATTGTTGGGTTTTGTTTCCTAATCCACTGTGCCAGTCTATTTCTCTTAATTGGTGAATTGAGTCTATTTACACTAATAGTTATGATTGAAATGTGTTGACTTATGTTTGTCATGATATTTACCTGGTGTTGTTTACTCCTATGTATCCTGTGTTTAATTGTCTGTCCTGTTTAGTGGGTTCCTTCCATTCTCATTCGTGGAATTCTGGTCACTGTGGTCTCTCTCTAGAATATCTTTCAGCAGGCTGTGAAGGGATGGCTTTGTCATCATGAAATTCTTTAGTTGTTCTTTGTCGTGGAAATATTTCACTTCTCCATCAAAGTTGAAAGAGAGTTTTGCAGGGTATAATAGTCTGGGCTGAAATTTGTTTTTGTACAGACCTTGAAGAACTCTGCTCCATGCTCTCCTTGCTTTCATAGTTCGTGGGGAGAAGTCAGCTGTAATTCTGATGGGTTTTTCTTTGAATGTGATCTGCTTCTTCTCTCTAGCAGCTTTCAGTATATTATTTTTGTGTTGGATTTCTGGGATCTTGACTATTATATGTGCCGGTGTTTTTACTTGGGTTGAAGTTATTTGGTGTTCTGTATGCTTCGGTGACCTGAATTGTTTCCTCATATTTGGGAAGTTTTCTGTCATTACTTCTCCCCAAATTCTTTTTATGTTGTTTGTATTGACTCCTTCATTCTCATTGATACCAAGTAATCTCACATTCTTCATCCTGGCATCATCTTGCAGGTGATGGATTATTTTTCCTGCATTCTCATTGTTTTGAAAAGATCCTTTCTCACCTTTTCACTAGCTGCACCAGTATCTTCAAGATCTACAACTCTGTCTTTGCTTTCACTCAAACACTTTTGTAGACTCGTGATTGATATTTTTAGTTCTTCTATATCTCTTTGACTCTGCTTCACGTGTTCTATTTCTTTTCTGTATTGCTCATTCAAAGAATCCATCATATTTCTGATCTCCTCTATTTTTTTATCCATCTCTTCTTTAGAGGTAGTTATTAATTCTTTTTCTGCAGTGTTTCTTCCAAGTTGGGTTTCCTCTTTTTTTTTTTTTTTGGACTTGTTTCTGTATTTCAGATGCTATGATTTCAAAGAATTCTTTTTTTCAAAGAATTCATTTTTTATTTCAAAAATTATTTCTGCTTTGAGTTCCTCATGACCTTTCTACTGTTGTTTCTTTGCTTAAGATGCTGTTAATTCATATGTTTTAGCTGGAATAGTGGTCTTTGCACTTGTCCTGCGTGAGCATTGGTTTTTCCCTCGGATGTTTCTGCATTTGATTCTTTATTTCTGATGCTATGTTTTCAGATATTTCTTTCTTTTATTTCAGGAATTAATTCTCATCTGAGTTCCTCTGTACCTTACTGGTGCTGTTCCTTTGCTTTAGTATCTGTTAATTCATTCATTTCAGCTGAGATGGTGTTCTCTGCACTTACTCAAAGCCTGAGATTGCATTTTTCTCTTTGTCTTTGTTATTTTGTATAGCACTGCCCTCTGACCTTTGGTGTAAAGCTTTGGTGCAACTCTAACCTTAGCATGTAATGAGATTTGGGTGCCAGTCTATTAAGTTTGAGATTCATTTTTGGTGCAATAGATCAAGAAACCAGATTTAAAAAAAAAATATGTTGTATACAAGATTCCTTTTTGTTGCAGCCCCTGTGGTTCCCCTCTGTTGGTTCCCTGCCGAGCTTCGCTGGGTCTGAGACCACGGGGTGGGACCAGGGATGGCTGGGAACTGTCTGTCTGGCACAGTGGGCCTGATGCCAGAGCGAGCTGCGCTGGGTCTGGGCCCCCTGCTTTTTTCTGGGTTCCTGTAGTGTTATTTTCCATCCTTTGATTTTCAATCTGTGAATTTCTGCTTGAGGTGAATGTGTTTCTTGTATACAACATATTTTTTATCTCGTTTCCTGAGCTATTGTGCCAATATGTTTCTTTTTATTGGTGAATTAAGGCGATTTCCTACTGATGATTCCCTACTGTTTGCCTCTATTTATGTTAACTCTGCTTATTGGTTTATTTCTAATGTTTTTGGAGTTGTAGTATTCTCTATCTTCTATCTACAATATCTTTCAGTCCTCTCTGTAGAGTTGTTTTGGTGATCATGAACTTCTTCAATTGTTCTTTGTCTCGCATATGTCTTATTTCTCAATTAATTTTGAAAGATAGTTATTTAGAGTACTTCTGTCTGGGTTGGAAGTCGTTTTTCTTTCAGGACTTGAAATACGCTACCCCAAGTTCTTCTTGACTTGAGGGTTTGTGTTGAGAAGTTGCCTGCAATTCTAATGGGCTTTCCTTTATAGGTGATCAGTTTCTTTTCTCTAAAAACTTTCAATGTTCTGTTTCTGTATTGAATTTCTGGAATCTTGACTGTTAGATGTCTTGGTGTAGGTTTATTTTAGTCATGGCTAGATGGAGTCCCATATGCCTCATATACCTTTTTGTCAGATTCTTTTCCCATGCTTGGGAAATTTTCTGCTATTACTTCTGCAAATAATCTTTTTATGTCGTTCTTGTTAATTCCTGCTTTTTCATTGACACCTACTCCTCTTATATTGTTTTTCTTTGTATCATCTTACAGTTGTTGAACTGTTATTCTCTGATCCCTTGTTATTTTTAAGAGATCTTTCCTTTTGTGATTGCTATCCACAATGCTGTCTTCCAGGCTGAAAGTATGTCTGCAGTTTCGTTCAAGGACTTTTGCCAGATTTCAATGGAATTTTTAATTTCTGAGATATCTATTTGAACCTCTTTCATATTTCATACATTCAATCTGTTTCCTATAATATTCATTCCATGTTTCCATCATTTTCTTCTATGCCTGTATTTTTATATATTTCAACTCTAAATTTGCTGAGCAATTCCTTTTTATGGTTGTCACCTCTTTTTTTACCTAAGAGATTATTGTGATATGATTTCCTCTGTAGGTTCATTGACTTGTTTTGTTGCTTTGGCTGCTATTATTTCATATATCTCAGGTGTGTATCCTCCATTTTGCTCCATATGGATGTATTCTGAACCTTTTGGGGTGGGGAGGAGGTCTAAGATTGCACCTTGCTCTTGCTTCTATGGCTTGTGAATTTTTCCCATTTCAAAAACCTTTTTATTTTGTTTTCTGCATTTTCTGTATTGATCCTTGTGAGTTTTTTAGTAGGTAGCTACATCACTAGTATCAAGGCTTCTCCAAATAATATCTGTTCTTCAGTTATGTCTTCTGTGTGTAGGAGTTTTTTGGGTTCGTGTCTGTCCCAAGATCCTACCTTCCCAATTAATTAAGGATGAAATTTTGGTATCCATTTGGTTCAGTTCCCAGGCTTTTGGTATTGGGCTGTGGTAAGGTTATTACCCTAGAGCTTCCCAGAATTGTTATGGAATGGAGAACAACTGATCACAATATGACATCCTCATAAAGTAGTATAATTAGCAATAACAATAGCATCAAGCACAGTTTAGAAACTGACAAACTGTGGTAACTATTAATTTTGTACTTTAGACTATAGGAGCAAAATCTGTAGTTATATAATAAAACCAATCATAAATTAGGAGCTTGTATCAAGGCGTTTCCCTTTAGTAAAGTGGCTCTACCTTGTAGTAAGGAAATTTAGGAAGGATAGTGTATAAAACAGTGATACTGGAAAATAAAAAGGAGCAAGGCTGAAGGACGACGGATGATCACACAAGCTTTTGGAAACTAGAGGTGAGAGTAGACAAGAAAGAATTAAGGAGTAAGGGATTGTTTGAACTTGATCTCTGGGTGTGGGAATAGGATTTGTTTTCTGTGGCTAGAGTTCTCCTCTGCCACTTAGAAAAAAGAGAAAAGAGAAAGGAAAAGAAAGTAAGATAAAATAAAACTTTTTAAAGGGTGGCAGCCCAGCCCACCTCTTTCTATTCCACGTGTCTTTGTCCCTAAGTACCATACTGATTCAGCTAACTTACCACCTGTTGGTTCATATTTTGCCCTTTTCCATTCAGCTAGTTTGCCTGTCCATTGTGTGTGCCCTAGTCAGGGTCCAACTGTGTGACTGTAGTCAGGCAGGCACATCTGCCCTGCATCCCACCAGACTTTGTCATCAAGAAGAAGAGAGTGGTAAGCATTAGGCACTAGTCCCTGTCCACAAAGGCCCAGCTCTTCCTCCTTTCCAGTAATCTGGGTCCCAGAGCCACCTCAGGTGCTAAGGCTCAGTGCAAGGCCTTGACAGTGCCACTACTGTGAAAGACAAGTTGCCTGGATCAGAAAGTCTCCTCTAGAACCAAGATAACAATAAAAATGTTGAGATAGTGGGCTGCCAAGGAGACCCATGACATTTAAGATGACTTATCTTACTGGGTTTGTTACTAGAATTAATGGGCCTTAGCCCAGCTTGAAAGCTTCCCTGTGGACCGACATTCACTTACAGGAAGTAGCCCAGACAGGGCTCTGCTCTGATGAATAGCAGACACATAATGAAACCCTTTGCATCACAAGGCCTAGGGGCAGCAGGCTAGCTCTGTTGACTGGTTGCTAGACAGGCCCACGGGGGTGTGGTGATGGTGTTCATCTCTCTCCAACTCAATTTGGCAGTTGAAATTGGCCAGGGTGAGAATATTCACATCACAGAAATAGGCAAATGCCACAAGTCAGAGATTTTCATTTTCCAGAAACCTGGTAATAAAACATTTACTGGCACGTATGTGTGGGGGGCGGTGTACGAAACAGTCCTTTTGTATATCACTGAGACTAATGGAAGATTTGGGATGTGATCCCCTAATTTCCATTCCCTTAAATCAATATGGACAACTACTACTCTTAAATTCTCCACAAGATCGCTTAATCTTTGCAATGCACAACAAATGTTGTATTAGAAAATGCTAAGAACCCAAGATTCCTGAGAGGAGATGTTGTGATCCTATACTCTTAATCTCAGGGTCAGGATGTGTTGAATTTAGGAACCCATGTACACACAATAAAGGTGCTGAGTTTTCAGCTAATTTCCACAGGTCATGTGCCATGTCTTCTCTGCACAATGCATACTGCCTCCCATGCAGTAAGTGCTCAAATGTGCTCAAGTAAAGGCTAGAACAACACGATGACTGTCATTTGGTTCATTGCGGACCCTGGATTGAATTGAAGCATGGAGAAAGACTAAATATACTGTACTTTGTTCATGGCCCTAGAAGCATATGAGTGTGGAAGCCTCCAACCTTAAATATAAGTGTGGCCCCATGGGTTTTAACTCTGTGCTATTACTCTGACCTACTCATCTGTGGAGTGACTATCATGCATTTTCAAGTCAGAGATTTTTTTTTCCAGAAACCTGGTTGTAAAACATTTACTGGCATGAGTGCGTGCGTGTGCGTGTGCGTGTGCGTGTGCGTGTGTGTGTGAAAAAAACAATCCTTTTGTATATCCCTGAGATGAATGGAAGATCTGGGATGGCCGTGGCTTCTGGACCACAAGCAGCCAGTCCACTGGAGATCTGGCTCTGGCCTCCTGTCAGGTACATTGCAGGTGTGCGCTAGGATCTTCCAGGAGGAAGCTGCTCCTTCACCCTGAGCTTTTTAATCCTGGGGTGGTACTGCTGTCCACAAAGTGGCTAGGAAAACAGGCCTTTCCCCAGTGCTCTGTTCCACTTCCCAAGACAGCCTGCCTTGGGGTCCAAATAAGAATGCCTTTGTCCAGGGACTGGGAGATGGCTCAGTAGAATAAGTGCTTGCCTGGCAAGCACAAGGGTGTGAGTTCAATCCCTGGTACTGCAAAAAAAAAAAAAAAAAAAAATGCCTTTTTGTCCGGAGATATTGTCACATGAGTATCCTTAACCTGGTATTCAAACCCCTCTCCCAGTAATCTTAATAGCCCACAGTACTCACTATGTTGATATGATGATACTCAAAAGTTGTGTCCATTATTTGAACAAAATTAAGACCACTTCTTTTGGGGAGGGTTGTGTGGGTTTTGTTTGTTTGTTTGTTTTTGGTGGAACCAGGAATTGAACCCAGCCCTTGTACTTGCTAGGGAAGCATTTATTCCACTGAGCCATCTCCTTGGCCCCAAGTCCACTTGTATATCTCTGAAACAGAGGGTGGTATAATAGGGAATGAAGTGGTATTTTTCCCATTGACTTGAAAGATTTAAGACTTAAAACTGACAGACAAAAACACTAAGGATATGTGCCTTGTCAGATGATCTTTTTAAGAAATCTAAAATGCATTTCATATGGCTTAAACTTTAAAGAAGTTTTGTCTCCATAAGGCAATATCACTTCACATCTATTAAGATGGCTGTAAACCAAAAATAGCAAGGATATAGAGAGATATGAAAACTGTACACTCTTCAAATAAGTGCAAACTGCTACAGCTGATATGGAAAATGGTATAAAGCTTTCTTAAAAAGAATGAAACAACCACATAACCTAGAAACCTTTCTGCTTGTACACCCAAACAAAATGAAATCACCACCTCACAAAGACACCTGCATTCCTACTTTCATCCGTGCATTATTCACAACAGTCAGTATACAGGAACCAGGGTTCAGCAAATGAATAGAGAAAGAAAATGTGGACTATGTACACATTGGAACTACTCAGCCTCATAGAAAGGAGGTCTGACCATTTTCAACCTGGGTAACATAGAAGTCATTATGCCAACTGAGATACACATTCTGTCTGGTCATTTTTTGCTAGTATAGTTTTGCAATTCATAATGATGACATTCATCATGGGGACTTGGTACATGCACATAGCACATCTTAATTATTTTTACTTCCTTTTCCTACCCTCTACAATTCTCAATCCTTTTTCCTTTTGCAAAGGATCTATCTCCATACTTCCTATTATCTTTTATTCTACTCTTTACCTTTTTATGTTTGGGTTTCTCATACAAGAAGAACCACACAATATTTAAGGAATTTCGGGAGGCGCAATACCAGTAATAGAACTTAGGGCCTCACACTTGCCAGGCAGGTGCTGTACCACTGAGCTAAATCCCTAGCAATATTTAAACTTGTATATCTGTTTTATTTCACATAAAATTATGGCTCTCCAATTGCATCCATTTTTCTACAAGTGTCTCAAATTTATCCTCCATAATGGCAGAGTACTACTCCACTGTGGGATAAATACCACCTTTTCTTTATTCATTCATCCACTGAAGGACATATATGTTACTTCCAAGATTCAGTTATTATGAATTGTGCTGCTATAAATATGTGTATAGGAGACCGGCCAGAGACAGCGCGGCCGACTCCGCCATCTTCCTCCATCCCGCCCGCGCCCTGACCCGCCCTGCCCCAGAGACTGGCCAGAGACAGCGAGGCTGACTCTGCCATCTTCCTTCATCCCACCCATGCCGCCAGCCAGAGACTGGCCTGAGACAGTAGCTGACTCCAGCAGCCTCCTGGTTCCCGTGCCAAGCTCGCCTAGCGAGAGTGAATTTACAGGACTCACCAGGCTTCCCAGATCAGTGAGAGGGTGGTGAGTCTGAGGGAGAGCCTTTGGCTTCTTCCCACGTGCGCTACGCGGATCCCTGTCCCCAACCCATCCAAGCCAGTGACTGGCCTGAAACCTCAGGACCCACTCACCAACACTTCCCCGGATCCCCTGACCTAAAGCCCACTGATTGAGTGGGAATTTCTCCGATTGTCTGGGCATCAAAGGTCAGTGAGTGTAGAACCCCAGGCCCGTCGTGGTGAGATACATTTCCCAGAGATTAAGCTGCCCGCCACCCCCCGTGGCCTGGTGACAGCTCCAGGCACACTGTGCCAGAGAAACATTTCCAGGTGGTTACTGGTCCCACCCCACAGCCCCAGACCCAGTGCCGGTCGGCCTGGAATGAGAACTCCAAGCCTGCCACACAGGAGGGACATTTCTCAGCAATCCATGGTCCCACGCTACGGACCGAAACCCAGCACAGCCTGGCCTGTGAGTGAGGGCTCCAGGCCCACTGCACCAGAGGGACCTTACCCAGCCTTCTTGGGTTACGGCCTGTAGACCCAGACCCAGCACAAGCTGGCCGGCTCAGTACAGCCTACTCAGTGAACAGGATCATCCACTATCCTTTTGTGAGCCCAGAAGACCCAACAAAGCCCAGGCCCACCCACCTGGGGAGCGACCTGCCTGACACAGGAAGGCTGACCCTGGGAACCAACAGAGGGGAACCAAAGGAGCTGCAGCAAAAAAAGGAACTGAACACAACAGCTAGACCCAGGATAGGCATACCTGGAAAATGTCAAACTTAATAGACTGGCACCCGAATCTGATAACAAGCTAAGGTTATTGCTGCACCAAAGGTCAAAGATCAGTGCTATACAAAATGACAAAGAGAAGGGGAAAAATGCAATCCCAGACCTCGAGTCCATCAGGAAGGGCAGAGGACACTACCTCAGCTGCAACGAATGAACTAACAGATACAGCAGCAAAGGAACAACAGCAGAAAGCTATAGAGGAAATAAAACAAGAAGTAATTCCCCAAATTAAAAAAGAAGTATTTGAATACATAGAATCTGAAATAAAGAATGAATTCCAGAAACATTGGGTGGAAAAACGATACTCACCCAGAACAAGTGCAGAGAGCACTATTCCAACTGATATATATGAATTAACAGCATCTGAAGCAAAGAAACAACAGCAGAAAGATCATGAGGAACTCAAAGCAGAAATAAGTTCTGAAATCAAAAAAGAACTTTTTGAAGTCATACGATCTGAAATAACGAAACAAGTCCAGAAATATACAGAGGAAATCCAACTTGGAAGAAACACAGCAGAAAAAGAATTAATAACTACCTTTAAAGAAGACATGGAGGACTGGGGAGATGGCTCAGTGGAATAAGTGCTTCCCTGGCAAGCACAAGGGCCTGAGTTCAATCCCCGGTTCCACCAAAAAAAAAAAAAAAAAAAAAAAAAAAGAAATGCTTTAAAAAAAAAAAAAAAGGGCTGGTGGTATAGCTCAGCAGACTAAGTGCTTGCCTTAGATAAGCTCTAGGGATTGGGTCCGATGCC